>CM067368.1:82628782-82875941 GCA_034401795.1 Chaetoderma sp. LZ-2023a
TCTCTCTCTCTCTCTCTCTCTGTCTCGCTCTCCCTGGCACTCTCCCTCCCGCTCTCCCTCTCATCTCCCTCCAACCCTCCCACTCTCCCTCCCTCCCTTCCTCTCTCTCTCTCCACCCACACACATACACACACACCCACCCACCCACCCACCCACCCAGCCTGCCTCTCTCTCTCTCTCTCTCTCTCTCTCTCTCTCTGTGTGTTCTCCCTTCTCTCTTCTCTTCTCTCTCCCTCTCGCTCTCCCTCTGTCTCTTTGACTCTCTGTCTCTATCTCCCTCCCTCCCTCCCTCTCTCTCCTCTCTCTCTCTCTCTCTCCTCTCTTCTCTCTCTCTCTCTCTCTCTCTCTGTCTCGCTCTCCCCTGGCACTCTCCCTCCCGCTCTTTCTCTATCTCCCTCCCAACCCTCCCACTCTCCCTCCCTCCCTTCCTCTCTCTCTCTCTCCACACACACACCCACCCACCCACCCACCCACCCAAGGATTTCAAGGTCAGTCTTGTATTGTGCCGTTTCGTTTTGTTATTGTCATGTTACCCTTTTCTAATATGGTGATGGTTCGTGTTTTATGTGGTTTCATTTCCTGAGAGTATACGAAAATGAAGCCTTTCGTCCGATGCCCTATAGTACTTTAGCACTAGTACTTAGAGAGCTGTGCTCATTCTCAGTCTTCTCGGATGGGACTTTAAACTGAGGTCCCGTCATACAGTGCCCATCACTGTGTGAACGTGAGCTAGGGTTAGGTAGGCAAGAAATTTCGGCATAGTCAAAGTAAACCGGATGCTGAATGGATCCCTCCTCGGATGGAACCACGCAACATACGGATTACAAAACCAAAACCAAATTGCTAGAATTAGAATCTTTCGGAATTTTCGAGGGGACTATGGAGGGATGTAACCCGGATGACTGATCGAGTTCGTCCTCGGACAGACACAGTCACCATACGAGCTACCTAACCAATCAAAATCAAACAAGTGCGCGCTGGTGCCTGCTCGGATGATGGCCAGAAGACCAAATGGGTCCCAGGACCCGAAAGACCCCACACCCCAACCTCCCCACTCCCCCCAAAGGGGCCGGGAGGTCTCTGACCTAAAGCCCCCCCCCCCTTGGGTGCATCAGGTCATAAGACCGTACGCACCTCCCCCGACCCAACACCTACCCCATCCCTTCCCCACCCCCGTTAGGTCCAGGTTAGGCCATCCCCATTACACACGCCCAAGCATGAGGAGCAACCAAAAAAAAGCCATGGAAAAGAACAGCAACATGAGACAAAATCGAAAGACAACGATCAACACACACACACACACACACACACACACACACAGAGAGAGACACAAGCTAATGCACAAACCGACGTCACAAGAATTCACAAGAATTCAACAGAAACCATAAAGGCCAGGCGTGAGTCTAGACCCTAGCATTGGGAACTAGCATATAAACGCCTCAAATATTACAACACACACACACACAGAGCTGTGCTCATAACCCGTTTCGCAGATGACCGATTTTAACCACGTGACTCGTACAAACTTTCGAAGCGCATTGCATTGTGGGAGCGTTTGGGGGCAGTGTGTATTAAAATGACGTCGGCCAGTAACGTCGCTTGTAGACACGGTTATAATCGTCTTTCTCTCACACACCCCCCCCCCCCCCCACCCCCTATGAATGAATAGGGGAGAGAGTCCACGACACGTATTTTAAAGCGAATACAATTATATTGAGATACTTAACTAAAATATACACGTACCCTACTCATATATTAGATACAAATAAACTGAAATAAAGTGAAAATGAACGCTAACTATACATTCCGGTGGAGAGACTGACGAACAGTATTAGCCGCCCACGATCTTTCAGCGCTGACATTATTGCCAGATTTTAAAATATAATTGTTGAGTTTGCTTCACAAAACATGCATCTTAAATGCATTATTTATTTAAAATTAAATTATTAAAAACTATATTTTAATTATGCAGCTTATACAGTATACGCACGACGGCGCTATCAAACGTGTGTATTATTGCCTGATTTGTCAGTGAATTGCATTGATTATATAGGGGTGGGGGGGGGGGGGGGCGTTCTCCAGCGCATTTCAAATAAATTGCTTCAGAAAATCGTGTATTATTGCCTGATTCGTCAATGAGTTGTGATGATTATACGGGGGGGGGGGGGGGGGGATGAAATGATTGATTTTTAAACATCAAATAGCTAGAGGATGTCTTAGGAGGACTTGAGCCACGAATGACGAAATTTCGACAATTATTTATTCATATATTGCCCTAGATAGTTAATAAATAATAATGTGTGTTTGGGTGGGGTGTTGTTACTAGTGGGAGGGGGGAGGTGCGCATGCGTGAGGTAGGAGTTGGCATCCGCCGGACTCTCAACTGACTCCTTGCCCAGTAAAGGCACCTATCTTTTTTCATTTAGAAAATATAGTGTTAGGGAGGTAAGTATCGACTCTCGTGAAAACAGAAATCTGTGATGTAGTTTAAAGCACCACATCACAGGGTCGTGAGAAGGCTACAACATTCCGGAGATTTGATCAATTGAGCGACACTTAGTATTGTATCAGACAGGCCAGAAACATGGACTCTGAATTCACTCGTCACGAGTGTGGAGGAAAAGGACATTTGACTGCCAGTGCCTGACTGAATCTAGGAACAATAAATTTGAATCAATAGAGATTAATGTATTGCAAACATTGTGACGAACCATAAAACCTGCCCGAGGATTCCTGGTAACAACACTACAGAAACAAAGATAACGAAGATGCTGGTGACTTCATGGATGCAGGATCTGGAAACTTTGCTAATGCTGCACATGGATGCAATGGCATGTGCATGGGTAGTCCACCTGCAGGTAATGACGATGGAGGAATGTTGGACTAAAGGATTCCTACTAATAGAAAGCAACGGTCCGAAGAGTGAAACTGGGCAGTAATATAGATGTAATTATTAATACTAGTGCTAGTTCTTCAGTCATTTGGAGTGACATTTGGAAGAATATTTTAAACGCTCATCCCGTAAGGAGATCGGAAACTTTGCTTGCTGTAAATGGTACCCCTATTTATGTATTCGGTGAAACGTAAGCATGGTTTCAGAAAACATGCCCGATCTCGGAATTATGTTTACTATGTGCGTTATCTATGAACAATGAACTAAAGAAAAGTTATTTTAGAGCTATGCTACTTATATTAATATTACAGTCAAAACCTATAATGTGACCACGCAAAGGAGATATAAAAGGTTTTATTTATCACACTGATGTATAACTATGCATGGAGGCTTTGAGGCTGTGTGGCAGGCCTGAAAGCAGGATCTGTCAACATGGGCAGTCGTTGGCTGGTATAAACACGCCGCTGCTGTGGTTGTCAGATCTGTGATCGCCAAATCGCTGCAGTAGCGGATGGTGGTGTGGCTGCTGTTGCCATTAATATTACTACCAGTGCTGCAAGTGGCAGGATGGGTGTCTCCTCGATGTGAGATCATTGTAGCGGCCGGTTAGTAGTTGTTCCTGGTAATGGGAACCTGTTCCTTCTCTTCTTAGGTCGACGCACCATTCTAGCTTAGTAGCGGCTGATTTTCCTTGACAGTTGAGTGGTCTTCCTTTTTATGAATGCCTGACCGTAATAATGATTTTAGTGAGATACAGGAGGTTATATTGTACAGAATACATGTGATATACAGGAGGTTATATTGTACAGAATACATGTGATATAAGGAGGTTAGATTGTACAGAATACATGTGATATACAGGAGGTTATATTGTACAGAATACATGTGATATACAAGGAGGTTATATTGTACAGAATACATGTGATATACAGGATGTTATATTGTACAGAATACATGTGATATACAAGGAGGTTATATTGTACAGAATACATGTGATATACAAGGAGGTTATATTGTACAGAATACATGTGATATACAGGAGGTTATATTGTACAGAATACATGTGATATACAGGAGGTTATATTGTACAGAATACATGTGATACACAGGAGGTTATATTGTACAGAATACATGTGATATACAGGAGGTTATATTGAACAGAATACATGTGATATACAGGAGGTTATATTGTACAGAATACATGTGATATAATTCGAGAAAACAAATAGGGTGGATCCTGAAAAAGAAAGGCTGGCATAACCTTTATATGGGAAGGATCCTACTGCGTAAAGTGTGTGCGGGCTATTCCAATGTATAGGCCTAATGTACGCACTGTAGCCCTTAGCTCTACTTTCTGTCTGTAATTCCTTCTATTATCCTTTTAGGCGCCTCTCTCTCTCTCTCTCTCTCTCTCCCTCCCTCCCTCCCTCCCTCCCGGCCTCCCTCCCTGCCTCCCTCTCCCTTCCCTCCCACACTCCCTCCCTCTCTCTTCCTCTCTCTCCCTCTCTCTCCTCTCTCTCTACCTAGCTTTTTACTCGATGCCGCTGTTGAGGTCTCGAGGTGGTCATTCTGAGCTATTCTGAGCTACAGTTCACCAACTGTAGACTTTTGTGTGCCTATACTATCGGTTGGAGGATTTTGGCCGGTGTGAGTGCGTGCGTGCGTGCGTGCGTGCGTGCGTGCGTGCGTGCGTGCGTGCGTGCCTGCCTGCGTGCGTGCGTGCGTGCGTGCGTGCGTGCGTGCGTGCGTGCGTGCGTGCGTGCGTGCGTGTGTTATGCTTCAGCGACACAGCGTTATCCTAGCTTATTACGTTACTGTTAGTAGACATGACCGAAACAGAGCATAACAGTGCACAATTGAGCTCCGAGTGAACACCAGCGGCCGCAACAAAGATATTCTATCATGATGGGTGCCATACAGTTGTACACACTGGTATAGTGATGAACAGATGTGGATAGAGGGATACAAACAGCAACAGAAAGCGCATGTTGCGTATCCCTCCGAATGACACTGCAGTGGACTATGGGACTCAAGTTAGGAGCTACCTCTTGAGTATCTAGTACGGACTAGGGCACTTCAAACAGTGGACTAATCAAGGGGAAAACGTAGTTCATCTGCTAAGTGCCTGATTGACAAGAACGTCTTGCATACTCTCTCGCACATGATGACTTAGAGTGTTAGGCACTGACTAAGTACACATTCGACAGTGAACCGTATATGAAACACATGAACCTAACATGCATGCTCAAATGTTTAAGACAGCTACGAACGAGATAAGTAAAGCTAGAGCTGCGGCATATGCACCACATTATTCTTGTCCTGCAGAGAGGTATATGGTTACTGTTAGGATGCGCCACTATGGAAACTAGCCCTACATATCTAACCTCAACTAAGCCTGGAGGAAAGAGATTTATACACAAGTCAGCTGCGTCAGTGCGGTTCTAATATAGTTTATATCCTTCTATTGGCCGAGAAGATCCTATCATGTGAATATAATAGAGGACTACGATTATCTACCGTAGCCATTCGTCTGGTAGCCCAATCGTTTAGAACATTGGCAGTATCAGGTAGCAGAAATGTACAATGTTTCCAAGTTTTAGAATGAGAGCGGCTAATCAGGTCGAGAAAACGAGTTCTCATGTACTTTCCATATCTTATGTGTACTATATGAGTAAAGTCTGCACTTCCGCAAGGGATGCTAGATGAACTTATTGCGAAGAGTGTGGGAGAGCTGTGTTGCGAGCTCTCTATATATCCACAGTGTTCCGTGTAGACAGGGGTTATGCCAAATGAGCTTAGCGAAAGAAGGTGCGAAAAGTTGCCTAAGCCATCTGAATAAGATGTTTAATATGATTTTGAATGATCCAATAGCTTTCTTTGACAATGTGCACTTAGGAAGCAGCCATTACAATAAATAGTAGTCGTGTAATCCGCTTGTAAGGTATGGTAACAGAATAGTATCTTTACAGAGCAGCACGCAGTAGAATGGTATGGTATAATTGAGTGGAGTGATTATTCGTGGTAGGCTTCAAAACTTATCTGGTGACCATTTTGAATCGTTGAAATGGTTTTAAAATGTTACACCTCCTTAATCAATGGTCCGGCTTTTAAGAAAACCGAAGTAGAAGTTTTCTATCATGGTAGGCTTCAACACTGCTAATGAGCATTTTGATTGGTCAATTCTTTAGCCAGCCAATTGTATACAGAAATCTGATTGATCAATTTTTAACGTGGCCATATTGGAATTTCTAATAAGTCAACGTTTGCTTTAAAGGACTACTCAATAACTGCTTGCCCAATTTCAACCAAGCTTGACTTGAACACTCTAATGCCCATATGATGATAGAAGTCCATCCATGTAATACAGAAATAGAATTGGTTACATTTTCTGGCAGCCATAATGGATTTTCTAAAATCTTTATAGAAATGTATTAACATGCTACTCCTCCTTATCTAATGGCACGACTCCAAAGCCACTTGATGGAAAGCTAACAAAAATAAATGTGATTGATCTATTATTAGACGGTCATCTTGGATTTTTGAAAATATCCAGCAAATTGATTAAAGAACTTCTCCTCATTAATTCTTTGCTCGGATTTCAACTAAACTTGGCTGGATGGACCCTCGTATAGTGAGCTTCAGAAAATCATTACAGAAATTTGATTGTTCATTTTTACCAGCCATCTTAGATTTAAGGAAATGTCTCGACATTTCTCAAGATCACTGCAGAAAACATTTTTGGCTAATATGAGTATTAAAGGGTTAAAAGACTACTACTTAACCATTGGACCAACTTTTATCAAACATATTTAGAAGAACCCTTAGGTAGTAAGATTCAGAATATGTATACCAAGATTTTATTGCCTAATTCTTTCAACCGCCAACATGTACCTTCTTCCAAATAAGCAAACCCATATTGATGGATCATCCTGTGGTATGCTTCATAACCACGAAATATTTAACAAGATTGATTGTGCAAACGAGGTGGCAGTTTATTTTAATTTGAATCAAGATTTTTCTTTAAGGAGGGTACCTGTAAAAATGCACTAAGTAAAAAAATTCAATTTAAATTTAAATCAAGTTAAATAATCATTGTCTTGCAGAAATAATACTATAGTTGTTTATGTATGTAATGGGAACATCATTTCAAATATATGTAGTGTACATTGTCAATTTTACGGGAAGAAATGTTGTAATTTTCGTCACAATATTTACAGTAGAACTGAAATAGCAACATATTTCAAATTAAAATGTGGTGTTGGATATGTTGAACATAATTTGATTGGGGAACATTTCTGCCTAAGGTAGCAATGTCTTCCATTCCAATTATGTCGAAAACAATCATCAAAAAATTTCATACTAACTAGATGTTTCTGTTTTCGATTTGCGCAGTTGCCATGTCCAGTCAGACGCTAAATAGTTAACTATAGTTCGTTGGTGCCCGGTTCCACATTGAATTACTATAACAGAAAATTTGGAGCCGGGTATCAGTCTCGATTAACCCTTTCTGTCATCTGCGTTGATGGCCTACGAAAATGGGTTACTTTTACATCTCCACTAAGATGTCAAAAAGCGTCAAAATACTATAAAGCGGGAAGGAAATGGGCCTTGAGAACTTTGATTTACCGTAGGGCATCATAATTCCATCAAACTTACAAACATACAATTCATACAACATCTCAGACTATTAAGGGTTAAAGACGGGCCATATAGAATCATTTATGACGTAATGATTGTGACGTCATCCTACACGGCACTTATATTATTATGACGTCATATGACGTCAGATTATCTGGAAAGATGAATTATGTAAAAAATATTAAACAATATTTATAACTGATTCGTAGGAAGAAATGTGTTGGTATCTCAAAAGATGGGGGATAGAAAGACATGACCTTCTACATTAGATGATTAATTAACAATTATGTATTGTTTTGATATTTTAAAGCATTGAATGGTCCTTGCGCGGAGACCGCTGAGTGCACTGGTACTATGAACACGTTCTGTTACCAGGCATATTCTAGCGGGGATGCATGCGTCACTGATAAAACCTGCAAATGTAAAAAAGAATTTGTTGAAAGCTCAAGCGAATGCGTGGCTGGTAAGTGAAATACATGTGTTTATCAAAGTTGGCCAGATTGACACACACCCACGCGCGATATATATATATATATATATATATATATATATATATATATATATATATATATATATATGTGTGTGTGTGTGTGTGTGTGTGTGTGTGTGTGGGTGGGTGTGTGTGTGTGGGTGTGGGTGTGCGTGGTCGCACGTGTGCGTGCGTGCATGCATGTGTGTCTCTGTGTGTGGGGGTGGGGTGTAATTATATATACATATATATGTATATATGTCGTGTGTCAATCCAGTCAACTTTATAAACCCATCTGTTATATACTACTACTACTACTACTACTACTACTACTACTACTACTACTACTACTACTACTACTACTACTACTACTACTACCTTTTTGGTGGAAAATCGGCCGCTGACACAGTCGAATAAACTTCACGGCGGAACTCCTTTTTAAAAGGCTTGCAAACCCCCCTAACAAATCTGGTGAAATAGCAGGCGTGATTAATAGTATATGAATAACAATAAAAAAGTAACATCAAAACAGTGAAAGCTAAAATAATCTTACTATATAACACAATCATGACATAACTACATAGAAAACAAGCTTAATATAGAGTTAATAACATAGCATAATTCAACAAAGCCATTACTATTTGCACACTGTGTAGTAGTAGGCCCAAATGGCAAGTGTTGAAGCAACCCGTCAATAAGTAGCACTAAGTTACCGCTGCTCATTGTTTCCATTGAACCAATTAATGACCTGCAGGCTAAGTAGATTTTACATAGTTTAATGTGTAGAGTGGCATCGATGGCGCTCTGCATTCACGTTTACATTTACTTCACCCTTGGGATTTGTAAATTACCCCAGAACAAATCTGTTTACATTATTACATTACAGTACGATGGGATGGTAGCAACCAGCCAAACAACCAATAATTATTTATACTGAAATTAGTAAGTGGCATTTAAAAAATTCAAATCGAATTAATTTCCCACAGGTTTCTAAAACCACCTAGGCTAATTATAAGCAAAACATGACTGTGCATTAACTACACATTCCTGAAATTACTTGTGCCTATTTTAAAATTCATTAGCAATTTACTTTGAAGACCAGTTCCTAAAATTACCCTGGTCTATTCAGTTTGTTAGAATTTAGTATTAAAATGCCAAGTTAAATATTGAAATTTTATACACCATTGCTCAAATAAACCACTCAGCATTGCAGCTAATAATAACAAAAAGCTGATTGAAATATAACCATATTTAAAACAGACATAATTAGAAGAGGAAAGCCAAAATTAATTAATTAATTTATTGGGAGTTATTTCGACATCAAAGGAAGTTATAGGCTTAAAACGTATATTTCAGTTCTAATGTACAAAATAGCGTTAAAATTGGTGGCATGATGAGATAAGTATGTGAAAATGATGCAGTGACCTTCAATAATCATTCACAGAATCAATTATTTAGCTTAATTATCTCTAAATCAGCTCCTTCTCTAATATCATTAAAACAAAAAAAATTTTCAGAGACTAAATTGCTCGACGCCAAACATTTTGGAACCACATTTTTCTCCCACAACACGCAAACCTATAAAATTCATTATGAATACATTGCACCAATACGACACGGAAAATAGGCCTAACTGCAATTCTGTGATTTCCTGTTAATGCGTTTTTGACTACTGAACACCTGTGTTTCCAGATCACATGCCCTCCTAGCGATAAAACACACAGGATCAATTCTTTCTCACATTTTTCGATCTTGCGTTTCATAGTAGATAAATCCCTAAATAAAATGTCTTCCTTTGATAAATTATCCGGTGTTAATTTGATGCCAAATTGTGCAAGAATCCTTTTAGTGAATTCCCAAAAAGCAGTAACTGTAGAACACTGAGTGAATAAATGTTCTATTAGGAAATATCTATCAGACACTGTAATGCCACATTTGTATGTCAAGTGTCCGACCCACAAACGTCGGTGCACCAGGTGCCATGCTAAATCACGTACATCATGTGTAATAAAATGAGAATGGATGGTTTTCCATGTTGATTGCCAGTTATTTGGCTCACATCCCAAATTTTCCCATGCATTAATTGCCACTGGAGACTTTACCTGACATAAATTTAACTTGTGATACCAATCTTTAGTTCGTTGTCTATAATTAATGAGTTCATCATTCAGGACCAGTGTTGGTTTAAAATTATAACAGTTAGCAGGTGTATTGGGTAACTGAAACCAATCAGTGGGAACAGCATATGGTATGCGAACAGGCAAGCTGTATGCATCAATATGTCTCCTTGATGTTTTTCACGAAAGTTCATTCATAGACATCCATTTTCTGGAATTCTGCTTTATCAAATCATTTAGAAACCGAATACCTTGTTTGGCTAGAGAGGGTAAATAAAAAACAGAATTATTAAAACGAATATTATCATTGCCCCGGAGTTGTTGCTGTAAAGCATCTTGCCAACATTCTGGTTGAGATATTCCTCTTGTAAATGTGTGTAAGGCTCTAAATTGCTCTTTATAAACAGTAGGAATTTTATTATAATTTGGTGGAGCTGTATTTGACATACATCGGGAGTCAATAGAAAAAGGCTCTCTGCATCTCTCTAAGAGTGCTCGGGAAATGCAAGCCCATGGCGCACTGGGTTGAATTAGCTGATTCAAAAACTTCAATTTTAATGAAGCACATTTGACTGGAATGTTAACTAAATCAAGGCCACCTTCATACTTTACATTATTTAAAACTCGTTGTGACACTAAATGGGCTTTGTCTTCCAATAGAAAAGAGAGGGTTATTTCTTGAATCTCGTTCTTTAACATTTGAGGCATCTGTGGTGTACCACAACCCTGATAAAGCTAAATTATTTAAAACAAAGGCTCCGCAGAAAATTGAAAAGCGTCGTCTTTTCCAGTTGCCCAATATGTTCTTTAACTTGGACAACCGCTCTTCCCAATTTAAATTTAGTGCTATATTTGATTTCCTACTAAATTAGATGCCTAAAATTTTGATTGCATCACTGGGCCAATCAATGTCCATTACTGCATCTGTTCTTCCACTCCATGGGCCCAGGAATAATCCTTTTGAATTCTTTTTATTAATTTTAAGCCCTGATGCTTGTTGAAATTTTTTCAATAATGCTTTCAAAATCTTGAAATCGTTATTAGATCCTACAAAAACCGTTGTACCATCGATATACTGAGACAGTTTTACCGGAATATCAACTCCATCAACACATATCCCTTGAAAATGAGCATTCTGCCACAATGAAGCTCCCAGCTGTCACAAATAAGAGGTGATAGAGAACAGACGTGACTTATACCCCGCTCTAGGGTGATTAGGTCAGTTAGATGACCATTAACTAAATAACAGCTTTTTATGTTGTTCAAACACCAATACCGTCACCGGATGACATGGACTGGACACATTACTGATCGCAAAGCCCCAAAATGTTCTAAGGCTACAACAGCTGTCTTCAACCAAATAGACTTCATATTATGCAAGACAGAAGCAACTCCAGAACGCTCGTTCGTATGGAGGCAGAGGCCTCAATTCTGACCATAAGCTAGTCATTACACGCCTTCAGATGAACGATCACTACTCAATATATAAGCACCATACCAGGCAAGAGGGTAGTCACCTACAACCTACCCAAGCTCATCAGCGACACTGACACTCAAATGCCATACAGAAAAAACCCCAGGGAGCAGATAGCTAACATCGATGTCAGCTCCGATCCAAACGAAGCCCTAACCAAAATACTGAAATCTATGGAATCATCCGCTACCAGCACCATAGGTGTTCTTAAAAACGACCAAACTATGTATACTGACAACCCTCTAGCAGTAAAGCTGTCAGCAGAGCAGAAATCGTTATGGCAGCATTATGGCTGCGCATCCATCAAAGTGGCCAAAGTGAAGACCGCACCAAACTACGCTGGGAGCGCAATATTATTCTTCTCCACATTAGCGAACGCTATTCAACAGGCAGACTCCTTAGCAGATGAAATCACTGCCATGGATGACTGTCACAAAATGTTTTGGGAAGACCGAGCCCTGCGAGTTACTGACTATACACCACCACTCACTGTACACAACTCTGAAGGACACTTTATCGGGACTGAGCAGGGAAAAGCCTAGGCGATCCGAGAATGGTTCAAGGAACAGTGATGATGAGTCCTTGCACCCATTCTCAGGAGACCCCAGGCCATTGCTAACACTAATTAAAACAGCAGAAGTTGAGAAGGCACTTAAAGCCCTGAAAAATGAACGTGCATCTGGACCTGATGGCATGAGCAATGAACTATTCAAATATGCAAGTGACATTATCTCAAAACCGATCATGCGCCTAATCAATTCAGCTTTTATGCACCACCTTCCCATCAACAATGTAGGCCAAGGCACCCATATCGCCCTTCCCAAGTCCAAGAAGCCACCTGGGCCCCCCAGCCAATCTGCGGCCCATTGGGCTCCTCAGCAGCATACGGAAAATCCTATCCAGTGTTACTCTAAGCCACATCTGAGACAAGATCGATTACTTCACCGCATCATGTCAAAGTGGCGTCAAACGTGGACGCAGCTGCGCATACATTGTATGGGCTCAATGCATGCTTGTGTCGGTAGTCATGCCTAAACACTGGGACTTACACAAAATGGGCATTGACACAATTAAACGCTCAAAGATCCTAGATGTACTACGCCAGGCCAGTTGCAATGAAGATGAGCTACGATTAGTAAGACTACTGCTTGCAGACACCAAGCTGAGAGTACGAGTCAAGTCAGTGAAGTCTGTAGAGTTTGAGACATCAATTGGCTCCCCACCGGGAGATGGTCTATCTCCGGTGCTTTTCACCTGCTACCTTGCTGCTGCATTGAAATCTCTGCGGGACTGTTCTACAAGACCAACCCCCACCCCACCCCAGTGTCAATACTGGGCATGCCGCTAGAGATGGAATATGCCAATGATGTGGACTTCATAGACGAGGAAAAGAAACCCCTTGACGAACTTCTCCCAATAGCTGCAAGCAAACTAAAAATTGAGAATCTCTTTTTGAATGAATCCACATATACCTATCGACAAAGCATGAAACTATAGAAAATGACGATCCACTTCGTGGCGGCGAACCATGGAGAAAAGGTAATATCCTGGGCTCACTGCTTTGCAGTGCTGCTGACATTTCTGTACGCTGCGTCATGGGGAACATAGCTTTCCAATCCTTCTGGAAGATATGGATTCGTAGATCAAAGATGCCCTTGATAAGGAGGCTACGTTTATACAATGCAACCTGTGTATCCTTGATGCTGTATAACTGTAACAGCTGGGAAGCTCCAAAGGCAGCTCTTGACAAACTCGATGCCTGCCACGGCCAACACGTACGCACCATCACTGGACACCGATGGCCAGACAGCATAATTTACAACGATGCACTACAAGATGTGTAATATGTCGCCACTGTCTGTAAAAGTCGCCCAGCAAAGATGGTCCATGTTTGGCCATGTGCTAAGGATGCCAGAAGAGACCAGCACAGAGATCCTTGGAATTCGCCCTACTCGGAGCCAGCAAATACAAAGCCAGCAGAGGATGTCATTGCATAAATCTGCTAAGCATGCTATGAGGTGACCTCAAGAAAGCATGACTCGGTAGACACAAGTCAAGAATGGACCTGAGGAAGCTAAGGTTTTCGGCTGAGGACAAGATACAGTGGGCAAAGCGAAGAAGGACTGATTGCAGCTGTTGGATGCTTCTACTACTACAGCCGCAGAATACAGTAATCATACATATAAAATAGTGACCCACTTAATGAACCCTGGGCCTAAATCAATACATTTTAATGACTTTAGCAAGAATTTCCATTCAACGCAGATAAACGGTTTCTCATTGTCTAAAGCTATGATCGCTGCTGGTATAGCATCTTTTTCGACTAAATGTATGATATCTCTTTATAAGTAGAGTATTTGTTAAAAGTGTTCTATCTGGGACTGAGCATGGTTGGTCGGAGTCAATTACATCTTCTAGGACTGAACCGAGTTTTAACGTTAGTGCTCTCGATATAATTTTATAATCCACACAGTGTAATGAAATTGGTCTGTAATTCTGAAATTTGTTTCTATCACATCTATTATATATCAGTCGAATATGTGCTTTGACCATTGATGGAGGAAGGTGTCCACATTTAAAAATGTAGGTTGATAGCTCTTCAAGGGTTGGCCCTAATAAATGCCAAAATGTTTGGTAAAATTCAACAGGGAGTCTGTCACAGCACGGCGATTTTGTAATTTCATGCCTTTCAGAGATTTAGTCAAATCCGATGACGCAGTTGTACCATCAACCACCTCTATTGAGCGTATTAATTTCTCAATATATTTTGTAGGTTTCTCGCCCTCAGCATGTATTTGTGCCTTTGATCTAATTTTGCTCCATTGAATTTATATTCTTCTATTTCTTTTATTTTGCCTTTTAGCTTGATCACTAAATCATGATAATTATTTTCACGCTTATGATCATGTCAATAGTCACTTACAGGACTGGCAGTATGATCAGCGAACGAAAAGAAGAAGATGTTCACGTTTATTGACTTTCTCATTAGCTTTAGTCAAAGATCTACTCAATGCTTTTTTGCATTTTCACAATTCTCTGGCCTTTCTGATCGAATATTCTCTTGACATAGACTTTAGATCCACTTTTACATCTTCCAACCATTGCATTATGTCATCATAAATTTGTTTCCGTTCAACTCAATAGCGCCAACAACTCTCTACACATTTACGATAGCAAATATCGTGCAGCAAAGCGGTGTTGAGTTTCCAAAACCCATCCCCTCTATTATTCCACTCAGCATTGTCTAATGCAGCGCATACCATATTATGATCAGAAAAAGCAACAGGCTTGGTATTCATTGAACTTATGTAGCCTTTCAATGAGCAGCCAATATAGATTCTATTCAACCTTGATGCCATTTTACCCTCGGATGACAGCCATGTAAAATCATTGACGCCTAGATTAACAATTCGATATGCCTTTATTTTCAGATATATTTTTTCAAAATAGTGTGTGACGTGTCCATATATTTCGACTTGGATGTTCTGTCTTTGACATCATCCTAACACGCAATTAAATTCTCCCACAAAAATTACGTTGTCATACGGGTTCTGGTCAATTGTTGAAGAAATACTTAAAATACTTTATGTTGCTAATGACATGTTGTGGCATTACACAGATAAGATTTAAGTGGGTGTTTGATACATCAATTGTAACCCAAATCCAGCGACCATTTGCATCTGCTATCGAGGAGATAATGTTTACAGAATGAAGACAACTGTGAAGGAAAATAATTGCTACTCCGGCACATTGATCATGTGATAAGGAATAATAAATTTGTGATTTGAAATATCATTGAGGGAATTATACACTTCAGGTTTTAGAATTTTTGTCTCTTGATGGAAAGCAATATTGACCCTTTTATTTTCTAATTCCTCCAAGAGATGCCGTTGTTTAACCTGGCTGTTTAACCCTTGACAATTGAGTGTGCAAATGATCATTATTATTATAAGTATTAATAACGGGATGGTTACTGTTGCCATAATGAATCTAACTGGATTTTTTTTCGATGCTTTCCTTACCCATTTAACTCCTTTTTGTTGAACTCAGTATTTCCTAAATTTACTGTTGACTAATGCTTATATCTATTAATATCAGAGTCATGACTTAAGTGTCGGTATCTGACACCTTTCTTGGGCACATATGGTATTGGTATTTCCACGTTTTCTGAACGATACATCACAATTTCATCATACAATTGCGAGCTTTGTGTCTGGGTTGAGATATCTGACTCAGCAATTGACATCACATCATCATCCATGTCATTTTCTTCGATTTCAGAATCAGAACTATGTTTTGACGTTTGACACCTCCTTTTTCTGTGCCAACTCTCACTGAATTATCTTTCTCTACTTGGGTTACGTCAGGTGGGCTTAAAGGAAATTCATATGATTTTTCTGTTTCTTGCGACCTGAACTTGGTTTGCCCCAAATCCATTTCATGTTCTAAACTATAGTTATCCTGCTCTGTACTATCATCATTACTGCGGGCATGTTCTCCTTTGTCATTCTTTGATGTTGTTATGCTTAACCCAACCTCCTGAACCTCAATTTCATATGTACTACTAACTGCCACTGGATCCTTTGACGTAACATTCAGAGGTGCAGTTGTATGAACATCAGCAACTGCTACAGTTGTCTCTCACCTTGAGACAGCCGGCGATGTTAATACAGCTTCAGATATGACAACATGCGCTTCTCTGGTATTTGGACAACGAAATTTAAAATGATCAGGAGAACCACATGTTAGGCACTTGTTTCGGTTTGGACAATCAGTGGCCAGGTGGTTACTGCTGAGTAAGATCTGCACTCTTTCACCTGCCCCCTATACCACAACGGGACCATAAAGCATTAATTTGCTTGGTAGCGGCATGTTCACCTTTTCGAACCACACCCGCCTTACCGCATTTTCTAATATTCTATCAAATGGGTATGTTTCCCTTTCGATTTTTTACACCTTCCCATACTTTTTTAACTCTTCCATTACTCGTTCATCGGGGATTTCTAATGGAACCTTTATTTTAACTAAAAGATTGTCTGATTCTATCGCTTGCACATTGCAGACCTCACCCTTCACTCTCAAAATCTCACCAAGCACCTTTTCCTTAACAGCTTCGCAACTTACGGTGACATTCCATACGAATTTGGAGATATGAATTAGACCCTACATCCCCTTCTGATCTGCACCAACCACACCGTTACGCCCATGATAGACTTCAATGGCACTGCCGCAGTCACGTCCCAACCCGTGGTGGTGATTTTCAAACTTAATGTACGTTTGTAAACCGTAAGCCATCTTGGTTTATAAAGTAATGAAAACCATATAATTCACTACATTATTACAGATAATCCAACATATAATACAATATTAAGACACCACGCAAAGAGCTAAGCACTAATGAATTAGTGTCCCCTTTAGAGCGTGATGTCTACCAACAAATATATGACAATATAGCAGTCGTATAGTTGTTAATCTGAACTGATTGACGATAACGTGTGGGTCAATAATATCTGAAAGACCACCACGCAAAGAGCTAAGCACTAAAAGGTTAGCGTCCCCTTTAGAACGTGGTGTCTACCAACAAATATACGACGATATAGTACAGTTGTATAGTTGTAGGTTTAAGCTGGCTGACAATATACAGCCAACTGCAAGTAGCTTTATATCGTCAACGCACTGCAGTTGACCTAACAAAGGATTTAAATCTTGAAAAGTACTCAATCAGATCGTACAAAATTTAATTACAAAATCGCGCTAGAAGCTAGCAAATTTGAGCAGCAAATGTGGAGCAAGTGAGACACGTCTGTACAAACCCTGTCTCACAGATGGACTACTACTACTACTACTACTACTACTACTACTACTACTACTACTACTACTACTACTACTACTACTACTACTACTAAAAACTACTACTCCCAGTGCCACGATGGAGACCAGGTGAGGGCAGAGCATACACACCATATGGTGTGCATCCAAAGGATAGTCTCATATGAATTCGCCAGTGTATCAGTATATCCGACATGTGAAAGCTGGTCCGCTATACCAAGATTCTTGTCTTGGCGTGGTGGTCCAGTGGAAATATGTCTGATTGCTGATGCTATGCGGAATTGCAGGGTGGCAGTTCAAACCCCGACTGGGGAAATGATGATTAACAAAGTAAACTAAGGGGTGCACTCCGTAGGCGGGATTAGCACAGAAATTGAAGTCATTGCGTTGCCAGTGCGTTAAAAACTAAAAACTACTACTACTACTGCCGCTGCTGCTGCTGCTCCTACTATATATATATATATATATATATATATATATATATATATATATATATATATATATATACATTTTATATTATATTATATTAGAGCAGCAACAGCTTCAAATCCAATTAGTTTCAATATGTATGACTTAATATGCTTACCTTGTAAATGAATTATGGTATCTGGTACTTCGGGTTCAAAGGGTTAAATTTAAATTTGATTATTTAACTTTAGTATAGTGATATTCATTGATGGATAATGAGAGAGTCTATATGTTTCAGCACGGTCGAATCCCATCCTTATTCTTTTGTAATAATGCATGTAATCATGGTCAATAATCCCATTTAACCCGTTAACACTCATAGCAGTCAATAATGGCTTCTCCATTGGCTTTGAGAAACGTCCATTTGCAGACCAAGAGAATACTACTTTATAAAATAGTCTTCTCTTGGTCTGCAAATGGGAATTTTCTATGAGCTAATTTAAATTTTCTTGAAAGATTTGAGTGTTAATGGGTTAGTTGCACGGCAGAATGTCTGGTTTTGAGAAATCCTCTGCGCGAAAACATAAGGACTCGGGTAAAACGTGCGTAATTATGTGTGTCATTGCATGTATATAGCTTAGTTCAAGGTCAAAATTCTCATCACTAGTTTATAACACAATATACTACTTTACTACCTTCAATTTGGTACTCCATAAATTGTAGCGATCTTCAAATAAGTTTACTAAATTTATTCATTAGTAAATGAGTACATTATGTACAACTGTCACAATGTGGATGGTGTTAAAATGTGAACGAAAACTGTTTAATAAAGTAATTGTGTATTGTTTTTATAATTCTTTATATTTGACTTTAAAAGGTGCACACCAAAATGCTTGAAAATAAAATTCTTGAAATTATAAACTTTTAGAGGCTTAAATTGTGTACCTCGATGCCATGAAACGAAATAAATCTTAGCATATGATGATTTCATTCCATATAAATAAATTTCGTAGGTTTAGTTTGTGAATTTGAATAAGGGACTCGTGCCTGTAAATCAATTTTACAACTTAAACAATTATGTTAATTTATACGTAATGAAATCATTATATATGCTAAGATTTATTTCGTTTCATTACATCTATGCCCACAATTTAAGCCTCTAAAAGTATATAATTTTAACAAATTTCTGGTGTTAATATGCACCTTTAAACGAACAGTGATATATTATTTCTCTAGCTCAGTATATTGGTGACGAGTGTAGCACTGACAACTGTGTAGTCACAGTAACGAACAGTGAATGTGATGGTGCGACGACCAAGTGTACCTGTGCTGATACATACACCATGATTTCGAAATATAATTGTGTCGCCGGTGCAACGTTTAAGAAGATCGGAGATACATGCAACGCGGATACAGACACCTGCTATTATGAACTTGGTAATGCCACCATTCTGACAATAAACCATACCAGTGGACTTTTCCACTTTCTCCATCATGGATCATAATACGTCATAATCGACTACACGACCTGTAGGATGACGTCATAATCAATTACATCATGAATGACTCAATTTAATCCGTTTTAAAGGCTTAATAGCCCAACATGTTGTACGAATTGTATGTCTTTTGCTATTTAATAAACATGCTTTTGAATATTTTGAAACTAATTTGGCTTGGCGCTGTTGCTGCCACAGGCAGCAACAGCACCCAGTCATATTATTTTCAAAATATTCAACAGCTAACCTCTATAGTTTTCTGGATATTGAGATTCAGAGAGTGTATCAATTGATCCTAACACGTGCTAGGCATGGGTGGAGCTTAACTATGGATGGGCGTGGAATGGCTAAAACTGGAAAGGTCCATTTATTTTTTGTTTTACAAGACCTAACTCATGACGTAATTTATTATGACACTAGCCTATATGTGACGTAGTTGATTATGGCGTCATACAATTGATCCATAGATTGGATTCATCAATCACAAAAAACGCACGTCACCATTTCTGTTTATGTAATATTCTCCCACTTAGTGAGGTGCCTGCTCTATAAGATGAGTGTTAACTTGCAGTACATGAGCCAGACCGAATTTCATTATCAGAAGGGAGAGAAGATCCCAGTATGATTTTTGGTCAGCCTGATAATTGAAGTGTCCAAAATCAGTTGATGGACTTCCAGGTCATGAAGATTAATGCCCGTTTGGTGGCCATTTTAAAGATGGCTGCCGACATTTCACCAAACTGATAGGGATCCAGAAAACTCTCTTAAAGGATAACTAATCCCATCTCTTGATAGCTATTCAGGCGATCTAACACGCCGGCCATAAACTATCCAGGAAATTTTAAGCCTTTTATCACGCCGCTAAGGAAAGATATTCAGGATTTAGTAGTTAAATGTTGGTACATTTCTACACCCTATGATGGCTGTCATGATTTACTTTTCAACCAATCAGAAAAACCCTAGTGTGTCTGCCTCCGTATATACGCTCAGTCATAGAGGCTCCAGCTATAGTTTGGCACAGTGTTATAAAAGCAATCCTACAGGTAAGCCGTAGAATATTTTGAAACTAATTTGACTGGAAGTTGTTGCTGCCTATGGGATGAGCATTACATAATAAAGAATATGATGCATTGGAGCTTACATGACATCACACACAATAGCTTGAGGAGACAAAATGGTGTCGATCACTGTTCAACATTTACTCGATATTACAAAACAGATAATTGCGATACAGATCAGGGAATGTGACAGGATATGAATGATATGGAATCTATAAACCATATTCTATCAGTGCAGTACAACATTTGAGATGAGATTAGCATCGCTTTAATATAATACTGGAATGACCTATGAACATGCAATTAGGGTTAAGATGTTTATGATAAGAGGCTACATCTTATAGCATATGTTTTTTTACTATTGTTTTTATTGTCCAGAAATCTAAGAAGTCAATGAGAAAAGTGGTATTTTAGTTGGTATTTTTCATGATCGGTCTTCAAAATTTATCCACCAATTAATAATTACTCGGTTTAGGTCAACTTCTGTCCTAGGTCAACTAAAGTGGCTTATGAGGTTTACACGAAAAAGCATTACATCAAGTTATTCTTCTGACTTTATAGGCTTATGTAGGAATTACAGGATGGCAGTTCAAACCCCGACTGGGGAAATGATGATTAACAAAGTAAACTAATGGGTGCACTCCGTAGGCGGGATTAGCACAGAAATTGAAGTCATTGCATTGCCAGTACGTTAAAAACTATTTGCCTATTTGCAGCTTTTTGCCTTCCCGAGGTAGGGTAATACCTGATCTCAGAAACCGTGCTCTGACACACCACAGAAAGTCTTCTAAAATATGGAACAAGGTGTAACAAGGAATAACTAAAAATCTTTCTGCACTGTTCTGTATGCAGTTTGCTAAGAAGGAACCTGCCGTGCAAGTGGATTTCCAGAAGATGGTCGTGATCTGAACTAAGGAGTCCAGATCCAGATCGGAACAAGTTATGGGTCTAGGATCACTCAGAAACTACTGGTCCGATTTGTCTCAAGTTTTAAGACAGGAAAGCTTGTGACGATACACTAGGATTCCACAAATTTGGGCCTGATCACAAAAAATCTGGGAACTGTGAAAACGATTAGGAAAATCCGAAAATTCTAAAGTGTCCTTTGCTAAAATTCTTCTATAGAGGTTTTTTACCTGACGTCACAGATCGGCGTGCTACACCTCTCCACCATTTTGCCAGTTAAGCTAATGACTGGGTTGCATGTCAAACTAGTAAGGGATGTGTTGTATCTGATCTCTATTGCTGAGTATGTTGACCTATGCATTATAATACACAGAAAAATAGTTTGAAAAAATAATATATATTATAATATAAATATTTATTGAGTAAAATCAAATAGTTTAGTCCACAGAAGGGGTTTCCATGCATCCATTGGTGTTGTTCATGAAACCCATTTCTGGACTCTTAAATATGTCTAGTAAACAAAAAATGGTGTTAACAGCGTCAAATAATGTCCCACGGGGGTGTAAATTTCTGTAACTTTTTAACCAGACCTCATACAAAGGCAAATGACCTACCGTTTCCAAACAATTCGACCATGAGAAATTGATTGGAAGAGTTATCTTTGTACCAATTTTAACGCCTCAAATCGCGAGAGAAAGTGTAGGCGCATGGGGACCCCATCTGATGACTAGACTAACACACCTTGCTGACATGCGTCTAGTCACTCACTATATGGAAACTGTACAATAGCTTTGTGTTTATACTGCCTCTGCTCCTACTTAAACGCATTTTACATCATCTAACAATTACGCTACCTAATTGCCAGCTCATTAATTCTTCAATAGTCTTCTCTTTTGCAGGTAATATATCCTAAATTATTAAACTTAGATTATGATGGTGATAAGGAGTAACAATTCTAACAACCCAAGTAGTCTAGTTAGTTATATCAAATAACTGGTGGTGGATAATAAGTCACTCAATCATGCCTAATTCTGACAAAAAGAGAAAAAGTGATTGATCCGAGTTGGAAACTCAAAACTGCCTCTTACATGTGGTTGGCATTGACCATGGTCACTTCATTTAGGTACATCGTAGGAGAGCCAAAACAAAACACCCTCCTCAAACATGTGTCTTACATGTGGTCGGCATTGACCATGACCATTTCACATCATTTACGAACATCGTACGGGAGCCAACTGAAAAACTGGCACACCTACATACAATCTGTCACCAGCCACTTGCTGAATTACCTGGTTCCATACATCGCGTGGATGCAGTATGTGATCTTATTCCAGAAAATCGTGATGATACGGATCTGGATTCCTATGGGTGCCATCGACAATGCTACCAGCGATTTCATGCGAAGCTGAGTCATTCTGAAACATCAACTGAGGCATCAACTTCAGAGAGATATCATTTCCTTTTTAAATTGCCATCTTCTGTTGGTGTATGCTTGTGATCATCATCATTAATTCCCACCCGAGTGCATATTCTGTGAGAAACATGAAACAACGGAATATGGGAAAACCGAGCGACCTGTAGGATTTGCTTCATGGAAGCACAAATGGTCTGCATGGCAACAGATTGAGCCGCAAGCCCTTGCACTAGGGAAGACTTCTGTTCATCGACAGGTGCAGGGTAAGGATCTTCATGCTGTTCAGACTCCGTGTCACCCCTACTGCCCATATGCATATTAAAGTCATATCAGGGCAAATAAGCGAGCAAAGAGGCATTCAGATCAGTGGTTGAGATTCTCAACAGGCATGCCATTGAGCAGAATGGAGGTAATGCAGCTGACATATCTGCGGCTCATCTACCTTGATAAGCTTGAGGATAACGGCTATCCAAATCCGGAATATCGGACTGAAAAGCTGCTGCATGGCGGCAAAATTATGAAATCAGTGAGAATATCAGTTTCACTAAGGCCATCTCCAATGACAAGGAGTGTTCCTCCTTTAATTCCATTTATAATAACAGCATCACAGTAGCATACCATGGCACTCGCATACAGGCCTGGCTCCACATACAAGTTTGCTGATGTTACTCTTCTTATCCGTGGACTAATCCAGAACGCATATGCAGAGTTAAAGGACCTGCTCTGGCCTGTGAAAGTTGGTGATATTGAACTCCAGTGTATCAAGCTGCTGCCTGGAGAATTGATGAGGTTCCTTAATCTAGTCATGAATGGCACACATGACGTTGTGGGAAAGATTCAATGACTTGTTCTCTCAACCTGTTAAGACTTGCGTTGTGCTGTTACAGATGGGGAGTGGAAGCTTCTTAAACAAATTATGCTTTGCAAAACCATCCGCCATTTGCCAGCAGCTCACCATCATCATGAACAGATTAGATCAGTCCGAGTCCTATAGCTTCAGCTTGGAACTGGAGGCAGCTATGGTCAGACCCACTGATACGGTGTCTGCATACTTAAGACCATTACTGTAGAGGGTAATGCCCTCTTTCACTATGTGTGTAACAGCCTCATCAAGATTCTCACCAATGTCCACGGATAAAATGTTGTCAACTATGCCTGAGGAAGATTGATTCATGAGACAAAACCTGGCTTTCAGAAAACTCAGGCGCAAACCTGGCCTCAATATGAGAGAATAAAGGAAAGGAGTCTCAAAGGTGATGTACCCGAAACCCTACCTGAAATCAACATCTACACTAGAGTTGGCCCAGGTTCCCACAGGTTACATCCTCCACATCTCCCATAGAGAGTGTCATAGTATACGAAGCCTGCATGCAGGAGTACTATGCTTGACTAATCTGCAGGATGGTGCGAGGTAATGGCAAGCAACCAGTGCCTGCCCTTCCTGCCCTTGGCGGATTCATCCCTGCTACCGGAAGCACACCCATGAGAAAGTCAACAATTTATTACTTCACACCCATCAACCAGCCCATCATGGAGTACTCTACTGTGCACGACCTGTTGAGGCAGTCAGAGGTAAGAAGCATACCATTCTTCCTGCCAATTCTATACAGGCATGAACTATACGGGTGGGAATTAATGGTGAGGAGCACATGCATACACCAACAGAAGATGGCAATTTAAATGGGAAATGATATCTCTGAAGTTAATGCCTCAGTTGATGTCTCAGAATTCTTCAAATGACTCAGTTTCGTGTGAAATCGCTGGTAGCATTGTCGATGGTACCCATAAGAATCCAGATCCGTATCATTAAGATTTTCTGGAATAAGATCACATACTGCATCCACGCGATGTATGGAACCAGGTAATTCAGCAAGTGGCTGGTGACAGATTGTATGTAGGTGTGCCATCCTTTCAGTTGGTTCTCGTAGGATGTTCGTAAATGAAATGGTCATGGTCAATGCCGACCACATGTAAGACACATGTTTGAGGAGGGTGTTTTGAGTTTCCAACGCGGATGAATCACTTTTTCTCAGACTTAAGCATGATTGAGTGACTTATTATCCACCACCAGTAATTTGATATAACTAACTAGACTACTTGGGTTGCTAGGATTGTTACTCCTTATCACCATCACAATCTACGTGTAATCATATAGGATAGAATATTGAAGAATTACTGAACTGGCAATTAGGTAGCATAATTGTTAAATAATGTAAAATGTATTTAAGTAGAATGCAGAGGCCCTAATGAGCAGAGGCAGTATAAACACAAAGCTATTGGACAGTTTCCATATAGTGAGTGACCAGACGCATGTCAGCAAGGTGTGTTAGTTTAGTTATCAGATGGGGTCTCCATGCACCTACACTTTCTCACCCGATTTAGTGTTTTTTTCTGATTTTTATCAACTTTTCCACGATTTGAGGCATTAAAATTGTTACAATCACAAAAATAACTCTTCCAATCATTTCCTCATGGTGGAATTGTCTGGAAAAGTTGGATCATTTGACTTTGTACGAGGTCTGGTTGGAAAGTTACGGAAATTACCGATTTTTACTAACACCATTTTTTGTTTACTAGACATATTTAGGAGTCTAAAAAAGTGGGTTTCATAAACAACACCAGGGGGTGCATGAGAACCCCCTTCTGGGGACTAGAATAAAATGATGAAAATAATATCAATAACGTATTAAAAATATTCTTTTGAATATTTTGAAATTAATTTGACCATAAAAATACATCTATGGTGTGCGATGTGCAGTTTAAACATGTATGCCAACAATAAAAAAGCCTAATGAAAAACCCCACGGCAAAGTATACAACGTATTTTGAAATTTTTAGTTAAAGTTGCTTTTCAAAATAAACACCATCTTTATTTTATGATTTTTTAACCCGATCTGATTACTGAGCTTATGACAGATAAAATGTTCTTGATAATAATAGATGGTTTGGAGTTTTTAGTGGAGTGCCGTCACAGAGAGGGCGAAGGACGTTGAGGAGGGAGGAAGGGGAGGGAGGCAGGGATGGAGAGGGGAGAGAGAAGGGAGTAACTGTTTTATTGCGGAGGGGGTGCTGTCACAGAGGGAGAGAAGGAGGGGGGAGGGAGGGCTGGTGCGACGGAGAGAGAGAGGGATGATGAGGAGAGGGAGAGGGAGCGAGGGGGGAGAAAGGGAGTGATGGGGGAGGGAGGGATAATGTGAGGGAGAGAGAGAGAGAGGGGGAGGGATATAGGGAGGAAGGGGAGAGACAGAGGGGGAGATATGACAGGGGCAGGGATTGAGGGAGGGAGGCAGGCAGGCATTGCACTTCCTTGGGGCGTTTGGGTCGGTTGGGCGCGTCGTAGGGCTTCTCTTCTCTCGAAGAAAATTGTGTTGATTTTATTTAATGAGGGTTTCCGCAACCTGGGCAATTAACCATTTTGTCTGCACTATACTGAACACCATTTATCATATAGGACTATGTAGTCCCAAGTTTTCTACGTAACGATGCAACTAAGCTATGCATATTTTGAAAGTAATTTGACTGAATGATTTTGGTACTTCGGGCAGAAAACAGCTTCCAGCAAAATTACCTTCAAAATATTCAACGGAATAGTTTCTTCAAAGCAAAGAATGTAATACTACATCAGGCTTGTATTATACTTAGGGCCACTACTGTACTTAGATAGCCTCCGTGAAACTGGCTGTGAGTCCATTAAAGCGCTAAATGTTTCCAAAACAATCAGTAATTAATTATGTTAATAACACCTACTAATAACTGCACATCATAGGTCATTTTATGTGTGTGTATTATAATACATTAACGTACTATTTTCATTTAATCTATAGATTACGGGATTTTCGTATTCTTAAGTCATTTCCATATGATAGCTGGTGTTTATTTTAGAAACACTGTTGCTGTAAGCCGTGCTGTCTAATACAACAGCGGCACTAAGCAAGTTGATGCAAAACGTATGTGGTAATTTATGTCGTATATATTTGATTTCTCAATTTTATCTAACATAGGATAATGTAGAGTTAATCACGCTATATGCAGTAATTTACTAGTTAGCATCACGGTCATTCATCATTTGTTTGACCGACAAGATGGCGCGTAACCATGGCCTTACACGATGTGGTCACGTGACTGAAAAACCTCTATTAATCTTATCTTAGCCGTTGTCCATCAATTCTATCTCATTAAGAATACGCTGTTTATCATCATAACAATGTTTAATCTCCAGCACTATCACTGCCATCTTGGCATTCATCTTTCTCCTCCTCCTCCTCCTCATCCTCACCCTCCTACCATGTTGGCACAGTTTGGGAGGCTGCATGCTGGTGTGCAGCAGAAGCCATTCTCAACACAGGGAGAGTCTTAATTGCAACTTCTAGAGCACTTACGTGATCTGAGTGCCAGAACAGTTACTGGGTCTGATGCTCCTGTGAGCCAGCATATTTTAAAGTGTCCCTTAACCATAACCCAACCATGTCCTTCTGTTGGAGAAACTATATCTCAGGGCACTTCTCGAGACTTCTTTCCCAGATGGCAGTTTGGTAGTTAGCATGATATGTATGTATTTTTAATTCATCTTTGCACGGGGTCAGTTGCCCAGATGAGATATGATTTCTCTTAATAAAACATTCCATACTTGAGTATGTGGACCTCTGTGATTCACGCCACCGGTGAATGTCGGTATCATTATGTTCGTCTGTCATGCACCACTCCTGCCCAAGGATCATAAAAGCATTCCTAAATATTTAGTTCTTGTGGGTCAAATCGATTGTCGTTATCTTACCCTGACTAGTGCGGGAGCTGATGGAGTCACGTCATATCCTTGCATTAACAATGATTAATTCTGTAAATATCCTTGCCAAGAATTGTGCAAAATCTTGAGATATAGCAATAAGTCTGATCCGATTTTGTTACCACGCCTTAACAAGATTCTGCTCTCCAGAATGTAGACTAAGGAGAATCACAAATACGTCAGTATTCTCAGAAATCACAGCATCCTTTGGATAATTAGCTGCTATATCTTTAGCGAAACAGATAGTCTGCTGTCAAAATGATCGCATTGTGTGTACCACTTTGGATAGCACTGGCATTCTGTAAGGCACTGAATGTTTGCAAGTTTAGTTTCTTTACAGAAGCACCTATATCTTAAAGGGCTTGCAATAAGGCAGGGGTCACATTCGGTGGTGCTACCACACCGTTTGATAAGGTCATTAAATCTGATGTTTGGTTTGAAAAAGGAATGGTTCAGTTGTTTTCGGGCAAATCGATGATTGATGTCGCATCATCTTTATCCCTCTAAATTCTGGATTCTTGTAGGTCGGCATGACCTAGTCCTGGGCTCTGCGCTGATATCAGTTTCCAAAGTTATCGTAAGGCTACTGCCATGTGCTCTGCCTTTAGATAAAAGCGAGATAGGGCGAACCATCTCAGGCTAAAGCCTCTTGGCTCGCCAGAGGTGTGAGTATCTTTATTAACTGTTTCTTTTACAGTATGATATTTTGGCAAAATGCTTTGTTTATCTAAGCTGGACAGACCACCCACCATTGAGATTGTTCGCATGTATCAACCATTTATGGCATTGTGGGCATGGTATACCAGTAGGTATCTAGACTAGTTTGATTTGTCAATTGCGAAACACAAATGAGGCGATTCCGTGATACACTCTAAATGCAGGTAACAATTACCTTAATGAATCGCAGGTGCAAAATCTGCAATGATTCGGTATCCATGCTGCACATTAATCGGCATGCCACTCTGTCATAAAACATAATGTTTCATCTAAATTATGAAGGTCCGTACTCTGGTTCACATCGACCATTTAATGAGTCATGCCCAGGCAAATCGCATCAGAGTTTCAGATATGAGTTTGTGGAGACGGACACCTCTACTGTGTTGTTTTCTATCTAACACATTCAAATTAGTTTCAAAATATTCAACAAAATATTTATTAAATACTAAAGACATACAGTTCGTGCAACAACGCATAATCCGTCTTCAAATATGCGTTCGTGACGTACTTATCTACGTCATTCATGACGTCATAATGATGTCATCCATTATGATGTCATTCAACACATCACATAGTTGATTATGGCGCCATAAGCTCGATGAATAAAGTGGAAAGGTATGTTGTCGCTATATGGAGAGATAACCACATTTTCGGGAGGATAGACACAGATCATAATGTTGTTTAAGGTACATTGCATTTTGAAAATAAAGTTTATTGAATAATTTTATGCATCCTTTTATAATTTAAGATACCAAGATAGAGACTGTGTCATGCAGCAGCTCTGTCTGTGTCTGTCCAATGCATACTAAGAAATTTGGAACTACATGCGTGCCAGGTAAGAATACTGTAAAATATGATGATTGTGATGACGATATGCGTATGCACCAACTCATTTACACACAGGCACTAACAAGTATGCATGCAAGGGACGTGAGGTCCCGTCCCAAAACAGAAATGAAATTGTTTAGCCAGTCAGATTTTGAGCTGCTCAAATTTTAGAAATCGGTTGTACATGCCTGCTGGAATCCAACCAATTAGTATTTCAGCATCATGATTCGTACCTTAATGACCTGTCAATCAAATCCTAGTATTTTGAAAATTCATCCAATCAGTTTTACCTATACGATTCGTACCTTAATAACATTAAGTTAAATCCTAACATTCAGAGAAACCATCCAATCAGATTTTGAGCCACACGAGTCATATACTAGTCGTATCTCAAACAATGCAATTTGCGTTTCCGTCTAACATACTTTCAGAAATCTGTAAAAATAAAAACCTCGGTAAACTGATAGATGTACTGCTGAAAGTTGATAACACTATGGATAATCTCTAATTTACCTGTTATAACATTATTTTAGATCTTGGTAACCGATAACTATGTACGAGTGTTGAAGATTAGATGAACATTTGTTGCAGATTTTAGACAATTTACTGCTCAAATCAGTATACCTACAGTTTTGTGGAACCTACATGAGGTACCAGTGCTTTGTGAAGCCCATTGCATAAGCCTTGTCTATGAAATGGACTGCTAAATCCTGCTCTTAAAGCTAAGGGCACACGGAAAAGATTGTATTCTCATTCGAAATCAAGCCTCGCTGTTTTGTGACAATTCACCTTTCCAGTTTTAGCTATGCCACGCCCATCTCTAACTAAGCTCCACATACACCTCTTCCGTGTTGGGATCGATCGATCTCTGAACTCCAATTTTCAGAAAACTACAGGTAAGCTGTTGAATATTTTGAAACTAATTTGACTGGGTGCTGTTGCTGCCGATGGCAGCAACATCACCCGGTCCAAATAGTTTCAAAATATTCGGCAAAATGTTTATTAAATAGTAAAGACATACAATTCGTACAACGTGTCAGAGTATTAAGTGTTTTAAGATAGACTAAATCGAGTCATTCATACTGCAATTGATTATGACACCTCACGTCGTTGATTTGACGTCACATGATGGATGGATAAATTGGAAAAGGTTCATTAATGAGAGGTATATAACCACAGCCAGGATTACTCTGGGCTCGTTCTAAGACTAATTTCCTATATTGTTTTGGTAAAATTATTTGGTCAACTACTAAGTCGAAGTCAGACACTCAGGCATATCGTGGTGTCCATGGATGATTCATCATACCTTATTGTGTGTTGTAATAGGGTATTCTATATGGTTGCCTGTCATTCTTCAATGAAATTACTTAAGTTCTTAAACCGTGCATCTAACATGTGGTGATGTAATGAAACGAAATAAATCTTAACATTTAATGATTTCCTTACATACAAATTAATATAATTTTGTAAGTTATGAAATTGAATTAGAGATATGAGGCCCTAATTCAACTTGATAACGACAATTTTTTAAAAGTAATTTATACGGGATGAAACCAGCATATGTTAAGATATATTTCGTTGCATTACATTTAGGCACACAATTTAAGCCTCTAAAAATATACAATTTTGACCTTTTATTTTCAAGCATTTTGGCGTGAAAATGCTCCTTTAACCCATAAAAGGGTGTGAGCCTACATTAGGATTCCACGACTTTCGGCGTAATGCAGGAAAATCCGGGGGAAAAATCTGGATAACTCTTTACGATAATGGAAGGGTGATGGTCTGAAATCTGAGATTGCTCTGTTTCTGTATTAATTTATTCTTATATTTTGCATTCTCTAGTCGAAATAAACGAAGCATGTGCAATAGATTCGGAGTGCCCTCTGAAGTCAACCTGCACAGGAACTCCCATGACCTGCACATGTGTCACGGGTTATGCTGCAACTAGTGATAATACGGCATGCGGTACGTGTAAGAGACACCCATACTACACCACTGCATGCCTTGCCCTCACAAAATACTGAAATTTAGGACATGTGAACAGACATACGTATATAGCATCTCTAAAAGACCTAAACTGCGTAGCGATTTATGCAAAGCTATGGAATGTCATACAAAGGATTCCTTTTCTGTAAACAACAAACACAAACATTATTCGCATTGTTACTTGATGCCATATATGTAACAAAGCATGCTAATCATCTGGAATCATGGCTATTGCTAAGCCTCCATTTAACCCTTTCCTGAGGAAGCCGGCCAAAACCGGCCTCAGTTGTTGCATTGGGGAATGTTCATGAGCAGGCTGAGAGAAGACTATTTTAGACATTTTTACCACTAGAATTACTGGCTCGATAACTCAGCCAGTAATTCAAGTGGTAAATTTTCTAAAATAGTCTTCTCTTGGCCTGCAAATTCAATAAGTAAATATTTAAATTTTTTGAACAAATTTAGTGATTAAATGTATACCCATCTCTCAGCATGAAGACTGCTAAACCTTTGTAACCATATAGATATCCTGCTAGCTAGCCAACAGCACACGCCATGATGTGTGTCTTTTTGACAGGAATACTAAGAAAAATCTGCTCTAACTCTTGACAAGTTGACAGTATGCTAGAAATTAATCAATGGATGAATCCAGTTTTATATATTCCCCAATCTTTCCTAACTATTCTCCACCCACTCCTTTGCCAGCGCTGGGGTCAATCGATCACTGCACTATACAGGTAAGCTGTTGAAAATTTGACAGCAACAGCGCCCAGTCAAATTAGTTTCAAAATATTCAACAGAATAGAATGTGTGTTAAATAGTAATGGCATACCATTCGTACAACTTAACGGACTATTAAGTGTTTATAACGGACTAAATCGCGTCATTCATGACATAATTGAATATGATGGCATACGATTAACTGAGATACTGGATTCCTTAATTCTATCTTCTGTCCTTTCGATCTGCTCTGACGAATCTGCACACAGTGTCTGACTTGATTGTTTGAATAGATAATGAAATTTGTTTCAGTAACAGGCCTATGAATTATTCTTTATTATACTGGAATCCAAGTATCTGATAACCAACGCACCCAAGCATGTAATATGCTTAGCAAATTTTGAAAGCAATTTGACATAGAATGTTCTGTCAAATCAATGTCAAAATAATGAACATAATATATATTGCAGTATAGCAATTTGGTATATTTTATCTACAAGGAGCAATGGATTAATGGTTTATTCCTATTGAAGGGATCAATGGATTAGTGGTTTATCTATTCTAGGGGACCAATGAATTAATGTTGTATTTGTACCGGAGAGATCAACAGTGTGTATTAATGGCTTAGTTGTACCAGATGGATTAATGGTTTTTCTGGGGGACCAATGAGTTTATGCAGGGATCAAGTTTTAGCTATGGGCCGCCCATCTCTAGCTAAGCCCCACCCACGCTTCGCCCATGTCGGGATCGATCGATCTCTGAATATCCCTGTCTATCTAGTTCCAAAAAAATGTACAAATAAACTGTTGATTATTTAGCAACTAATTTGAGTGGGTGCTGTTTGCTGCCTGCAGCAACAGTTCCCAGTCAAATTAGTTTCAAAATATTAAACGCCATGTTTATTAAATGGTAAAGACATACGATCCATGCAACAACGTTTAGTCCGTCGCTAATTATGAGTTCCTAACAAACTTATCTACGACATTTATGAAGTTATTGATTATGACGTCATACTACACGTAACGTAGTCGATTATGACATCATATTATAGATGGATAAACTGGAAAAGTCCATTGTTTATTTTCTCGGGACTGATGAACGGGTTAATGGCATGGGAGTGATGACTGGTATAATGGTTTATTTTCTCAGGAATGATCATCAGTGTGTTAATAGGGGTGGGTGGAGTGGGTGGGGGTGGAGGTGGTGGGAGATCGATGAATGGACCTTTCCAGATTTAGCTATGCCCTGCTCATCTTAAGCTAAGCTCCACCCACTCTACACCTGTGTTGGGATCGATCGATCCATGAACTCACTGACTATCAATTTTCAGAAAGCTATACAGCTCTGTAAGATGTTGAATATTGTGAAACTAATTTGACTGGGTGCTGCTTCTGCAATGGCAGCAACAGCGCCCAGTTAAATTAGTCTAAAAATATTCAACAGCATGTTTATTAAATAGTAAAGACAAACAATTCATACAACCTGGCGGATTATTAAGCGTTTAAGACAGACTAAATCAAGTCATTCATGATGTAATGATTATGACGTCAGCCTACACGTCACGCAATTGATTATAACGTCATATGATTGAATGAGGAAATTGATTCACGAATTAATGCTTTATTTGCACTGGAGAGATCAGCGGGATATGTGGATTATTTGTTCTGCGGGTTCAATCAGTTAATGGCTTATTAGCTCAGGCAGGATAAATGGGATAGGGTTAGGGCCATTTTGTTTTATTTGTTCTGGCGGTATGAATTTGTTAATGGATTATTTGGCCTGGGGCCGTATTCACGAAGAGTGCGTAACTTACGCACATGCCTAAGTAACGCACCTACTTACGCCACCTACTTATTCGGTATTCACGAAGGGGTGCCTAACTTACGTCAAAAAGCGTAACTTAGGCGCGGAGCTCTAGAATGTTAAGGCTAGAATCAGCTGTTAACGAGTGCCACGTATGACGTGAACCACGTCACAGCTGTCAAATCTTTATGTAGACCGCGGAAAAGTAAAAGTATCACAACATTACTAACTTCATGTTTTCCCAATCCTCATTGACAACTTATGTGGAGAACTGTATAAATATTAAAATTATCTAATTAAAATTTTTTATATAATTTTCATAGGTTATTTACAAAGGAATATTTGGAAATAAGTAAACACAAAATTCACGTGTGCAGAGAATACATCGATCATGACATCATACATAGTGGCGTGTAGGATGACGTCATAATGATTACGTCATAAATGATTATATTAGGCCCGTCTTTAACTCTTAATAGTCCGACACGTTGTACGATTTGTATGTCTGCTATTTAATAAGCATGCTGTTGAATATTTTGAAACTAATTTGACTGGGCGCTGTTGCTGCAATAGGCAGCATCAGTACCCAGTCAAATTAGTTTCAAAATATTCAACAGCTTATATGTATAGTTTTCTGGAAATTGATAGTCAGGGAGTTCAGAGATCGATCGATCCCAACATGAGCGAGGTGTGGGTGGAGCTTAGACAGAGATGGGCGGGGCATAGCTAAAAATTCAAATGTCCATTAGGACTACGTGACAAAGTACTTGGTTGGAGAAGACTGGTGTGGGATCAGTTGGTTAGTGAGTGTGGGATCAGTGGGCTAGTGAGTGTGGGATCAGTGAGTTAGTGAGTGTGGGATCAGTGTGTTAGTGAGTGTTGGATCAGTGTGTTATTGAGTGTGGGATCAGTGTGTTAGTGAGTGTGGGATCAGTGGGTTAGTGAGTGTGTGATCAGTGTGTTAGTTAGTGTGGGATCAGTTTGTTCGTGAGTGTGGGATTAGTGGGTTAGTGAGTATGGGATCAGTGTGTTATTGAGTGTGGGATCAGCTGGTTAGTGAGTGTAGGATCAGTGTGTTAGTGAGTGTAGGATCAGTGTGTTAGTGAGTGTGGGATCAGTGTGTTAGTGAGTGTGGGATCAGTGTTAGTGAGTGTGGGATCAGGGGGTTAGTGAGTGTGGGATCAGTGTGTTAGTGAGTGTGGGTTAGTGAGAGTAGGGTCAGTGTGTTAGTGAGTGTGGGATCAGTGTGTTAGTGAGTGTGGAATCAGTGTGTTAGTGAGTGTGGGAACAGTGGCTTAGTGAATGTGGGATCAGTGTGTTAGTGAGTGTAGCATCAGTGTGTTAGCGAGTTATTTCTTCTAGATAGATCAATAGCTTAATATTATCTTCTCTATTTTAGTTAGGACATCTCCCACCGCACTCGAAGCAGGTGAAACTTGTGTACTAGGTGAGAGACAATGTGAAGTGACTCTCACATGTAGCGCATGCCCCACGGGTGATCCACCTATAACTAAATGCGGTCTAAAATCTGGTAAGCCAAAGTTTCATTATAGTTAGTAATATTGAATTTAAACATATTTTATATAATAATTAGCAAAATATAATAATTTAGCAAAACCGTTATTATTAAATTTTAAAGGTGCACATTCACAGCAAAATGCCTGAAACTAAAATTGTTAAAATTGTATACTTTTAGAGGCTTAAATTGTGTATTTCGAACTAAAATTTTACATATGACATATACTCCGTGAAATGTCGAGCCACTTCGTGGCGGCGAAGCATGGAGAAAAAGTAAAATCCTGGGCTCACTGCTTTGCAATACTGCTGACATTACAACAGGTTGCATCATGGGGAACATAGCTTTCCAGTCCTGGAAGCTATGGATTCGTAAATCAAAGATGCCCTTGATAAAAAGACTACATTTATACAATGCAACCTGTGTATCCTTGATGATTTATAACTGTATCAGCTGGTCAGCTCCAAAGGCAGCTTTAGACAAACTTGATGCCTGCCACCACAAACACCTACGCACCATCACTGGACACCGATGGTCAGACAGCTAATCTCCAATGATGCACTATACAAGATGTGTAATACATCGCCGCTGTCCGTAAAAGTCACGCGGCAAAGATTTTCGATGTGTGGCTATGTGTTAAGGAAGCCAGGGGACACACCAGCATAGAGAGCCTTGGAATTCGCCCTACTGTAGCCAGCAAATACACATCTAGGAGAGGACGTCATTGCATAAATCTATTAAGCATGCTACGAGGTGCCCTCAAGGAAGCAGGACTCGGTATATTAAAATCAAGAATGGGCCTGAGGAAGCTAAAGACAAAGCGAAGAAGCACTGATTGCAGCTGTTGGACGTTTCTACTAATACAGCCGCCGAATACAGTAATCATACATACATCATACATATATTCTGTATGAATTAATATAGATTTTTATGTTGAATTCGGGACTCGTATCTCTAATTCAATTCCGCAACTTAAAAAGTGATATTAATTCATACGGCATGAAATCATCATATGTTAGAGGGACACAATTTAAGCCTCTAAAAGTATAAACTTTTAACAATTTTATTTTCTGGCATTTTAGTGTGAATGTGCACCTAAAAGAAATTGTATTTTCGATGACACTCGTGTCTATAAGTTATTGACGCTGTGTTTTCCGCATGTGGTAACCCTGATAGCGAGCAAACGTTGGGGCAATGTTTACCATTACGTTGGGCCAATGTAATTTTGCTCATCGGCCCAACGTTTGCAGTACGTTATTGGGCCAACGTTGAGCCAACGAGCATAAATATAGGAAGATATTTAAAATAGCACACCAGAAAGCATAAGTTAACAATTTAAAAATTAAAAGGTGAATATTATGTAGATTTTGTTTCATTTACTGTGAAATTTCCTATGTTGTAATGCCAACTGCGATCTACCAAACCTGTTGCCAACGTTGGCCCAACGTCTACATGTTATCTGGGAATGACAGGTTTACGATATGAGCTGGTCGCAGTTAGACCTATGGAGTTTCCTATGTATGCTGTTGTATCTATGATGTAATACCAAGTATGGTATTTGTATGGTTTAATGACGTATGTGTCTCTCCTGTCCTCTAGTGTAGTGAGGGGAATGAACCTTTCCAGTCTTAGCTATGCCGGCCTATCTTTAGCTAAGGTTCACCTGAACCACGATCGTGTTGGGATCGATAAATCTCTGAACACACTGACATAATTTCGAGAAAACTGTGCAGGTAAGCTGTTGAATATTTTGAAACTCATTTGACTGGGTGCTGTTGCTGCAAATGACAGCATGAATATTAAATAGTAAATACATACAAACCGTCCAACAACACTTAGTCCATCACCGATTATGCATTCATTCGAACTTATCTACGCCATTCATGACATCATTGATAATGATGTCATCCTACACGTTATGTACTTGACGTCATATGATGGATGGATAAACTGGAAAGGTCACTCTCATCGAACAGTTTGTGTCACAGATTTTGCACCGTTACTAATGACTATTGTCTGACCATACCTGTGTTCCAAATTACAGATCGATATTCTAACGATTGAACTAAATTATGTTTAACCCTTACCACTCTGATGTCAATATTCTATCTTTTAGTGTGTCAGTAGCAAAGAAACTGGTGTACATTTTTCAACGATTTTGGTGGACGATATTGCTGTCTATGACAGCACCATCTCCCTCCAAATCTGTTTAAAAAATGAACACCAGTTCATCTTTTAATTTAATTTGAAGATTTAAGATTTTGACACCAGAGTGGTAAGGGTTAATGATGTTTTGTAATATGTTCTAAAGGTTTCAGGGTTAGAAGCTAAATTGCAGAGTATCTTTTTTCTGTTTCTTCAGTTGGGTAATGTCTATTGAGAGAATACAAGGCATTTAAGGGTAGTTTGATTCTTAGGACGATGAAATTTTCGGTGTTGAACATCATAAGCAATATTTGGAACCCAGCAGCAAGAGAATTTAGGTACTTTTCGAGAAGTTCATCGTTGCTGTCATCATTGATTACGTTATAAAGCTTAGTGTCATCTTCAAAGAGCCTTGTCATTGATTTTTACTGCGGCTGATAGATGACTTATGATAAGTAGGAATAGCACAGGCCACAAGAGAGACCACTGTGGTACACGACTTGTAATGGGTTTCCTGTCTGGGCATCCATTTCTTAGAATAACACGTTGCCACCTGTGAGATAGGAAGGATTTCTTCCATCGTAGAATGTGTTTCTTTATTCCTATGTTATGTAGTTTATGTATAGCGCGTGTATCAGGTACTGTATCTTAAGCGTGGCTAAAATCTGAGTAAATTAATTTCTGTTGTCGGCTTGTTTGTTTCCATAGTAAGCCGAGAATTGGACACACACGCGCACGCATATACAGACCGACCTACAGAAGGACGGATGGATAGATAGAAATATAGATAGATAGATAGATAGATAGATAGATAGATAGATAGATAGATAGATAGATAGATAGATAGATAGATATAACACACATTTTCATCAGGATTAAAACGTACCATACCTATATATGCAGCAACAGCGCCCGGTCATATTACTTTCAAAATATTCAACAGCATGTTTATTAAATAGTAAAGACATACAATTCTTACAACGTGGCCAGACTATTAAAGGGAAACGCCAGACCCTCTTTACTACTGTGTATAAAATGAATCTCCAGACCGTAACGTTTTCAAACATATAATTGTAAGCGCTGTGCTCAAATTAGAAATATATATCTTCATTATTTAAATATGTGATACATTTTTTAAAATTATATTCCCAGATGAGGCGTATGACGTCATAAGTTGAACGTTTTTCTTGCTGTCATCCAACGCTATCGCAATAAAATTGTGAATTGCGTTTAATAAGGGGTTTCTCTTCAGCGATGTTAGGAATATCTAAACTATGTTTGCGGAAATGTTGAAGAATATATAATAACAGTCCTTTGTCTGATTTTTCTGATGGTGCCGATTTTGACATCATGTTTTGACCTTGACATAAATAAATTACGCGATAGTAGAGGTATATCAGTACAATTGCCACTTTTGAATAAACACTCTCACTGGCGCTACGGCAGATAATGTTATTAAAGTTCCATCTATTAATATGCGAGTTTAATAGTTCTTACATTCATCCCAATACATCTTTAGGTGCTTATGTTTTCATACTAGCCTCAAAACTCCCGAGATATTATAATATTCATGTGATTGACAGGCAGCTTCATAGAAAATGACCATCTTAAGGTTCGGCAACTAATGTATGAAAATAACAAATATATTCCATAAATTTGCGATAGTGTGATAAACGTCTTAATCTCATCAATCTGTACATATATAACTGATGTCGATAGCATTATCACCGATAGAGATATCACCATCCAATTGCATGCACTCCTGTCTTCAGAGTGCCGTTATCATGGTTCTTGTCGGATGGGATTCAACCTATGACGTCATACGTTTAATTAGCTCGCAGAAATTTATAGTACCATATCGTATTTAACACCATTTTAATCATATTTCTATATAAATGTTGCAGGAAGGTTTTACACAGTAGGTTAAATATGGGCTCTACGATAGAACTGCGTGTTTTATGCAAACAATGGTGACCCTTCTTGTGTTCCCCTTTAAGAGTTAAAGACGGGCCAAATAGAATCATTTATGACGTACTGATTATGACGTCACCCAGCCTACATGCCGCTTAGCTGATTATGACGTCAGATTGATAGATGGATACTCTGGAAATGTGAATTACCACTTATCTCAAGCACAGGTCCACCACCCATATATAACGCTATATACACCAGTGCAAAACAATGGACTTTTCCACTTTTAGCTATGCCCTGTCAATCACTAGCTAACCTCCATTCACACTTCCCCGTGTTGGGATTGATCGATCCCAGAATACCATAACTGTCAATTTCCGGAATACTATACAGGTAAGCTGTTGAATATTTTGCAACTAATCTGACAGGGTGCCGTTGCTACCTATGGCAGCAACAGCCCCCAGTCAAATTAGTTGCAAATATTTATTAAATAGTAAAGCGATAGAAATCCTTTAACAAGGCATAGTCCGTCTTCAAATATGCGTTCATGACGTACTTATCTACGTCATTCATGACATAATAATGACATCATTCATTATGACGTCATTCTACACGTCATGTAGTTGATTATGACGCCGACAACTCACCACGGGATAAAGAATTTGAATATGCATGATGTGTCAATTTGTCACACGACTTTCATTTTCATTTTCATTTTTTACCAGAAAATTAAAGATAAAAGAAACAAGAAAAATATAACACAATATTATAGCGTTAATAACAACATTGACATGGCTATTTGAAAGGCCTAGAGAAGAGTATTTTTACATATTTACCACTAGAATGACTGGCTTGGTAACCGAGCCAGTCATTCTAGTGGTAAATTTGAAAACGTACCCTTCTCTCGGCCTGCAGATAGACACTGGATTAGTAAAAACTTTAGTTTTCTTTACCATTTCAAAATAGTCTTCTAAAATTAAAATATCTTGAAAAATATCGCCCATCAAAATATGTAATTGATATATCAAGTAGCTTTGAGGCGCTGTTGACACAAGAGGTGTTAAGGTGAACTTGTACTACACCTAGTTTTTATTCGATCATCACCAGATATTCGCAATGGTCTTATAAGAAGAGGCCGTATAATATTCCTATTCTTGAAGTGTCCATATGTTTACTATTGGAACACTTTGGACATGGAAAAGATGATTTCTCAAGAACTGTTGGATGGAGCCGCTGCAAAATTGATACAGAATCAAATCCATTTAAGAGCTAGAAGGGGACCAATTGTCAAGCCGATCGGAGCAAAGAATTCCAGCAGGCAATTTGAAAAGAAATTGGGGATTTCAACTTTTCTAAGCAAAATGTGTTACACGCCACTTCTTTTAAACATATGTATAAATATGTAATTTCATCCAAGAAATGAATTGAACATTCTTATAATGATTGTTTGGTAGATGTTTCTCACTGACTCCACAGAATCAAACAGGCATGGTTTAGGGGCCAACAGGTTTTCCTATGATTGTTGCCATGACGTGCAGATGTCATCCCGACATCAGAAGTATTGATGAGGCATTCTGATTGATTTAGTTAGAGCCTGATCTAGCATGTCTAATCACCTCCACCGCCCACCCACCCCACCCCACCCCTGCCCCCATCCCATTCAGCAACATAAAGTGTTTCCAGAGTATTGACGTCATATTACATCATAATCAGATAAGCGGCGTGGAGGATGACGTCATAATGATTACGTCAAAAAGGATTCTATATTTAACTCTCAATAGTCCGACATGATACGTAAATATTGTATGTCTTTACTATCTAATAAACATGCTGTTTAATATTTTGAAATTAATTTGATTGTGCGCTGATGCTGTCATAGGCAACAACAGCACCCAGTCAAATTAGTTTCGAAATATTCAACAGTTACCTGTATAGTTTTCTGGAAATTGAAAGTCAGGAAGTTCAGAGATCGATCGATCCCAACACGAGCGAGGTGTGGGTGGCGGCTAGCTCGAGATGGGCGGTGCATAGCTAAAAATGGAAAGAGCCATTGTATAATGATTTGGATTGACTCGTGTGCCCATAGCATCATCAACAAATTGAGGTCAATATATTGTTTTTTATTTCAGGTGAACTTGGTGTTCCATGTGGCCAACATTCTGACTGCAGTATCAACGTGGCTGTCTGTAGTTTTGGTTGTCAATGTGGAGCTGGATATGTGGCTCATGGAGTATCCATATGTAAGCCTACAGGTAAGCTGATATCTCATGCGATTGCTCTGAAATCATCTATCAGTTGTCATTAAGGATAACTAATCCTATCTCTTGATAGCTATTCAGGTGATCTAACACGCCGGTTATAAACTATCCAGGTAATTTTAAACTTTTTATCACACCGCTAAGGAAAGATATTCAGGATTTAGTAGTTAAATATTGGTACATTTCTACACCGTATTATGGCTGTCATGATTTACTTTTCAACCAATCAGAAAAACCCTAGTGTGTCTGCTGAAACCAATTTGATTGGAAGTTGTTGCTGCCATAGCTTGAGGAGACAAAATGGTGTCGATCACTGTTCAACATTTACTCGATGTTACAAAACAGATGATTGCGATACAGATCAGGGAATGTGACAGGATATGAATGATATGGAATCCATAAACCATATTCTATCGGTGCAATACAACATTTGAGATGAAATTACCATCGCTTTAATTAAATAGTAGGCCTAAGTTCATCAAAGATATACACTTGCCAAACATTTAAATATCCGTGACAGAGCTAGATACGCCACAATGTAACCTGATATCAGCCTACATGTTGAGGATTTTAATGTCCTAAAGACACTAACACCTCTTGTTTCAGCTTAATCGTATAATGGTTAAACCTCCAAAATGGCACATGTAGTGCTCTGGAGTGATGTACATTTTGCAGGCCAAGAGAAGACAATTTGTGAAAATTTATCACTGGAATGACTGGCTCGGTTACCAATCCAGTGGTAAAATTTAAAAAATAGTCTTCTCTTGGCCTGCACATGTACACTGTTAAAGTAAAAATTGGGATTTTCTTTAATATCAACCATTTAATAATCAAGCGAACAAAACGTGTGGCAACAAAGTTATTTTTGTAAATTTCTGTGGCAAATTTACACACATTGTCTTCTCTTAATGGACATTTACTGAGTGAGAGTTGCAATTTTCGTTGAGATAGCTGGAGTTTTAAAGGGTTAATTGATATAGTTAGCATTTTGAGCTCTTTGAGGCGCTGTCGACGCAAGAGGGGTTAATGTTCTATTTCTTTAACTCCTAAAAGTTTGATGTCGATGGATCACACTCTCGGGATTTGTTTCCTGCTGCAACAGTATCCATAATGGTGTAAAGTAGCGAAAGGATGACCACTAGCATTGCGCCACTGGTCATAGATGGGCAATATTTACATGGTCACTTGGGCCTGTTTAAAATGTCTATCTGACTGTTCTGATCCAAGTACAAGTAAGAGGAGTGTTTCTCTCCTTTGCTGATGACCATTCACAAATTACTGAAGCATTTAACCGTGATTAACTAATTTTATTAACGTATAATGTAACAGTATGAATATGCAGACAAAATTGTCAATGCACCTTTCCAGTTTACCCATCAATCATGACGTCACAATCAAGTACGTGACATGTAGCATGACGTAGATAAGTTCGTCACAACGGTTAATTGTCACTCTGTCAAATTAGTTTCAAAATCTTCAACAGGTTACATGTATAGGTTTCTGGAAATTGAGATGAAAGGGTGTGTAGGGCTCGATCGGTTCTAAACGGCAGGGTGCGTGGAGCTTAACTAGAGATTGGAGGGACATAGCTAAAATGGATTCCTCCATTGTACTTTATATCAATTGTACAGCACTTTTATTGTATTCCTGTTTAATGTTTCTAGCCACAACCACGACACATATTATACAATCTCTGCACGAAGCACAAGTTCCGATCCGGGCAGGAACCAGAGACGCCCTTAGCCAATCATTTCCATGCTTTCATTTCAATATTATTTAATTTTACCGACCCTGTCCGTAACACCCACACACTCGCACGCACGCACGCACGCACGCACGTACGCACGCACGCACGCACGCACGCACGCACGCACTCACGCACGCACGCACGCACGCACGCACGCACGCACGCACACACACACACACACAAAGGCAGCAATTTATGCTAATTCGTGTTCAAGATCTGGTCTCATTCTATTGGTCAGAATAAATAGAAGTCTCGTGATCTGATTGTTATAGATGATTCCAGGATTTTCCATCCAGTTTGCATGAATTTGCATGTATTTAACTTTTGACATTTCCTGCAAACGGGCTACAAACTCAGAGCGTTGCAAGGTGAACAGCCATCGGAACGTCTCTTATTCTCTGACTTGAAATACCCTATCAGTGGATCTCACACAATGTTATTAAGTGAAAAATGTACTATAGGATCGAATGGGGAAGTGGCCTTGAAACTTTAGAAGCGCTAAAAATATCTATCAAAACAGTCAGTTCATCTGTTTGTGGTATGCTAACAGGTTGTCTGCCTCCATTATTGTGACTCCGAAGGGTGGGGTTGTGGTGGGGTGTGGGAGGGGAGGGGCGCTGTGCATGAGATATTATTTAACATGATTCCAAGCTTCACGTAATATGGGTAGACCAAGCTATAATTTCCATCTATGCACTGGGGCAAATTGACATTACGTCATAACTGTCTGAGCTATGATTCAATACTAGCGGGCCAAGCTGTCTACAATGCTACATCCCTTTTCTGGCATGTTATATTACTCTCATCCATGCCTTCAACCCACATATGTTCACTCGTTGCCGCTTATTCCTTTCTTGTATAAGACAACAGCATATGTCCTCCTCACTACTCTATCGCCATTTATACTCTAATTCTTCATTCATTTTTCGTTATTCCTAAATCAGCGAATGGTATAAGACAAGCCTATATGAGTAGTGATATGGGTCCCCAGTGATATGGGTCCCTGAGCGTTATTTTTCTGTCAAAAATGATTAATATATTTTTATGCAAATGAGATGACGTCATCACTGTTTCAACCAATGAGAATTGAGTATTTAGTGTGCGCGTATGGCTGCTATTGTTCTACTGTGTGCCGCTGGCTGCTATTGTGCTGTTGAGTCTGTCAAAATGATTGTGTTTTAACAATCACCTGGTTGGGGAGGGGCTGGTGGGCCCACCTTTAATCCTGCCTGGTGTTTGGGAGGTGGGGTGGGGGGGGGGCCACCTTAGATTCCTGCCTGGAGCAGGGGCGGCTGTCTCGCAGTCATTTATATATACTTAACGATGTTGAATAATATTATATAGATAATTTTATCTCGTATTTAAAGAGTGGTCTTTAAAGATAGTAGGGTTAAAGGTTGAAACATGCTTCCACAATTTATCCAGGTGGCCGCACATTTATACATGCAACAACATGTGGCTGTACATGCCTGGACACACATGCACACCAAAATGCATGCATACATTTGCGATTGCACGTGCATATTTGCGGCCGCAAATTCACAACATGCGGTTGTGGGATTGTGGTCACATGTTGCGGATTTGCTTCCGCATGTTGCGGATTTACGGCCGTAGTACATATAATCCTATAAAACAGTTCAAATTACATCCCTTTTCCCACTCCAATTTAAACATCCAAAAGTGGTTTGACGTGTAACTGTAGAGTAGGTAGGTAGCCTTAGAATGTGATTCAAGTTTTGATAGGTCAAATGACCTGAAGCGGCATAAGACCCAAATCAATAACTGAGGATAGCGAAAATCTAGACAAATGACAGAAATGAAGAGTGAAGATGATGAGCCAATAGAGTCGGAGAGTGAAGCCGATGATGGCTCAATGGAGTCTGAGAGTGAAGATGAAGGTGACGATGAAACAGAAGTCATAGGCCATCAGGAACTATTTAGCATATTCCAAAATATTAAGCAGGTCTTAGACACTGAACAATAAGGTTTAGAAGATGAGGATGGTGAAGTGAACACAGACCCAAATGGTTTAGGCAGTACGTCTGTTTCCGTGTATACTGATGCTTTAGTTGCAAAGTGTATAGACATAATGTTCCAGTGGAGAAGATTACAGAACTCTACGCTCATTAAAACAATTTGTTGGGAAATTAAAGATTTGATCACCGAGGGGTATATATACAATGAAGCAGTCTTCTCAGCTTTTCACAAAAGAGAGTTTCTGATCATGAAGTACATAAGGAACAAGCTAGATGCTGATGATAATGATTCCAGTGGTGATGATGATGGATCTGATGCATAAGGAGTCAGTCTACCCATCGATACATGGATCTCCAGACCATTGACTATTTGTTTATGCTACAGAAACTATATGCTTTATCATATATAATATTTTCTTCAATGTAAAAAAATATGGATACAAATAAAACATTGGTTCTTTATGTGTGTGTTAGTTTGATGATTGTAGCTATATATCCAGCCAGGTCCCCCACGTGGTGGTTGGTAGATGGTGGTTGTGGGGTGGGTTTAATGCGTGGTGGTGGGTGGTTGTGGTGGTTAGTTGTTGCTGGTGGATGTCGGTACTGGTGGTAGTGGTGGTAATGGTGGTGGTGCTAGTGGCGGTGATGGTGGTGGGTGTTGGTGGTGATGATGGTGGTGGTGGTGGTGTATGTGGTTGGTGGTGGTGTAGGTGGTTGGTGGTGGGTCTTTGTTGACGCAATATCTAGACAAATGGATAGCCAGCAGAGCCAGTCATTCCAATTGTAAATTTTCAAAAATAGTCTTCTCTTGGTCTACAAATATGAATATGAAGAAAATCGAAATTTCCTTAAAGAAATTTGAGGGTTAAAGGGTTAAGAATGTCTATAGCACCCATGTAATGGTGTAACATGAGGTGGTCGCTTAGGGCAGGTTTGACTGAATTATATAGTAAAAAACATGGTTATAAAGTATCACTGCTCCGTAGACCAATAGGATATATTTATATGTAGACTTGTAGTAAATGACCATCTATGATTACGCTACTATGCTCGTAATGTGGCTCTTAATTGTTGAAATGTAATGTCATGAGTGATAAGGCATTCGGTCTTCAACCAACTTCCCACAATGCATTGCACTTACTACTGTTAACGCATGAACACCGTGCATTAAAAATGCATTAAACTTTAGTGGTAAACAACAGTAGCCAGTGAGCGGGTTTATGCGTTATTATCGTGTCATGTCATTTGTTCACCAGAACATTATGGATTGTGTGCACATGTGCTCAGATAATCAAGTGCTAACACTCGACTCCATCGAGGCAAGCTGCATACTCTTAGGCATATAATTAATGTATTTTATAGCGTGTGATATGAAAGACGTATTTTATGAAAAAACCATTCAACAGCGATCAGCAGCGTGGGTTCCAAAAAAGGGCATGCCATTGAGTACATTTATAGACAGGAGCTACAACATGTCTGGGCACAGATTAAACCCCCCCCCCCATTTGTTTATACATTTAATCACCTATCCTTAAAGACCACTCCTTAAATACGATAGATAAAATAATCTATATAATATTATACATATAACTGCGTTAAGTTTACCTATATATTGCCCGTGTAATGCTGTACTTTGCTCTGGACAACGGTTAAATGGCTGTGAGACGGCTGCCCCACCCCAGGTGGGAATTTAAGGTGGGCCCCTCCCCCAAACATCAGGCGCGATTTGAGGCGGATCCCCACCCAGGGCACCACACCAGGTCCTACCATTGTTTAAAAACAATTGACAGCAATAGCATCCCAGAAAACACCATGTCAAAAATAACATGGAAAACAATAACAACACGCATGATAGAACAATAGCGCACAGCGGCACAGGTGAGAACCATCCCAGCCAGCGGCGCACATCAGAACAATCGCAGCCAGCGGCACACAGAACAATAGTTGACAGGAGAACAATAGCGCTCATGGACCGACATCACTACTTATATGCACCCTTCAATATTCTATCGCCGTTGATGATCTAATTCCTAATTGATTCTTCGCTATTTATTATTCATTTTTTAATTAACTTTAATTTAAATTGATTTAATATTAATCGCTTAAATCCCTATATTTTTAATTCTTAGTGCAAGACCTATATGTACCATTCATTCTTCTATCAACGCTCACTACTATAGATCAGTCACGTGTAGAATGAACAGTATACATATATTTTGGTATTAAGCTCCTATCTTTGCCAGTATAAAATCTGGAGAATCCCTGGATAATTGCATGCCTGTCAATGGCAATAAATGCCCTACATACACGGTTTGAATCTGGCCATCTGATTGGCTGAGCCATTCCGCATAGCACGCCAATACAGCTTTCCCACATTGACGTCATTATGCTGGGATTCCCCTAACTCAGCGCTCAGAGCAAAACTGTTGGCTGGTTTTCCGTCAACAAGCAGTTGACCGGCATTGAGATACTATTGCACTAAAATGCACTGCAATTTAAGGCGTTCCTATGATAAACTAAAATCACTATATTATTTAAGTCATACATCATTCGAAAGCATATTCAATTGCCTAAACAATAATGCATCATTTTAAATATTTCTGTGAAATATTCACTAAGTTATTTGCGTATACAAAAGACACCATTATACCTAGATTTATTAAATCATGCGGACAATAGAGGCTATTTTCAAATTACTATTAAATGTATTAAATTTTACAAAACTATAAAAATTTATATATATATGAATAGAAAATCGGCGAAGCTTTCCAATGATGCGTGACTTCAATGATATTATGAAATTAGTTCTTTATATAACCTGCTTAAAATATGTTGTATCTGATTTCAATAGTAAAGTAATACTCTGCGAGTTGGCTATCACTTTTCCCAGCCGGAACTGGTATGCACAAAGCATACTGGGAAGGTATTTTCCCACAATACGCAAATGTGGGAAAGGTCTGTTGGCCATCCCTCTTCTTAGCAGACAGCACCGTCTGGAACAAATTGGGTAATTGCCAGCTCAGGCCACATTCTTGTTTACCTATGATGTCATATGACAACTCACCCCGAAATAAGCATGTGTATGACACCTTGAAGCGCATTCCTGTCTGGTGTGTGATGTCATGCGGCAACTGGGCCAGAAATAAGCACATCTATGGCAGATTGGATCACAAGCTGTATGTGTTATGGCCATAGCAACGTAGTGAGCTATATTACTATTGCTTTTTATATATGGCGATGTCTCTGCAACTATCAGGAGGTAGGAGCATCTCAGTGCTTTGTGTATAAGCTTACCATCTAGTGTCAATCTGAATGGACTGTTCCAGTTTTATCCATTCCCCAACCATCTCTATCTAAGCTCCACCCACACCATGCTCGTGTTTGGATCGCTCGATCCCTGACTATTAAGTTAAAAAAAACTATACAAGTAAGCTGCTGAATATTTTTATACTAATTCGACTGGGTGCTGTTGTTGCCTATGGCAGCGATAACGCCCAGTTAAACTAGTTTCAAAATATTCAACAGCATCTTTACTAAGTAGCCAAGACATACAATTCGTACAACGTGTCGGACCATTAAGCACTATTTGGAATCATTCATGATGTCATGATTATGTCGTCAGCCTACAAGCCACTTAGTTAATTATGACATCATATGGTGGATGGATAAACTGGAAAGATGAATTGTATTCGTCTCCATTTTCTCCAATGGAATCAGTGACCTGAACGGCGCTTTCTCATCAACATTTTCAATGCGAATCAGCAGAGCACGTCTCCGCAAGAGACTACAACCACCCTGATATCATCACCTCACGTTGTCACTAATGATACGCTATTCCAAGCCAAACACATTCGTTATCCCAAATAATTAATATCTAAAATTAATGGTCGAAAGTGTCTCACACCCCCAGACAACCACATAAAACCCTTTATCATATGCACCCCAATTTCTCTCTGATTTCTTCAATGTGCATACCGGTCTTCTCTTCTCCCGACTCTGTAACAATAAAGTGAATTCCAAGAATCCCAGTTTCAACGCCAGTATGCACCCCAATTTTCACACAAGAGTATACTTACATGCCTAACACTCTTTGATATTCCCAAATATTGACTCACTCAATAAACACTCAGATTAAAAAAGTTAGGTGCCCCTACTGGGCAGGTAGTCAGATGACAGTCCAGCGGATGTCAGCCACAACCTTGCGCATGCGCAGACTAGCACTTCCAGTTTTCCAATTTATTGGCAAAGAGATACACATGCTAAATAATTTTCTTGCAAAGTTTTCTGCTTGTTGTGTCCAAACAAACTCAATTCCACATGATAGTGATGTCTTCTCAAGCTAAATCGCCAAATGAAGGACCGGGACCAAGTTATCAGGTGACTTCAAATACAGATTTGTCTAATTTAGCATTTTAATCCTGTGTGTAATGTGTTTCTGGGATTTGCGATTAGGCATGATCGTCGCCATTAAAACTGATTTATTTACATCTTGCGCTATGAAATTCTAAACTCTCTTTGTGTGTATGTCCACAGCTATCTATCTATGATTGAAAGGACAGCACATTTTCAGAGCGTTTGTTTTTCTCTCCACCAAGGTTCCTTTTCCCACTAACATGTTAGGAACAAAATCTATGCCCAGTGAGTTGGAGGTCTCGCAAGATCTCACTGCCCTCTTGGTCCATTTCCCTTCCCATTATGGTGGAGAAATTTAAGAGTCATAGAGAATGGTGGAGCATCCAGTTCATGAGATCAGGTAGTACGTCTATGCTAAAGAAGCAGGTATTTTAGTGTTATTATATTAGGCACTTCAAACTACTGAGAAATATTTCTTAAAGCTGCTGCCAATTTTATCACTGTTTATCTGATGTTTACATAGCTTGTATCACTACCCTTTCCATTTTTTTATCTGGACTTTGAATACAATTCATCCTTACACCTGGATATTGTTTTCCAGTCGGATTGCTTTCTTATTTTTGAAGTTATGACATCATAATCAGCCCTGCACTCTTTATTAACAAAATGTGTTTGTCCGACGCTGGTTTACCTATTGTTGTAGAGCTCTTTATGGCCATTGGTCCTCTCCTGTTTATTTTGGTTTGAGTTTTACTAATTCATTAACTAAAATACTCATTGTCTTTGTCTTGTGGCCTTTCAGAAACTTGGTTGTCCCTACTGTGGTTGCTTCATTAAGCCTAGATTTGCCCATCATCCATGCTTTTCATGCAGTTCTTGTGGGCCACTGTTAAACTGTGATGTATGTAAACAGTAGGGGGGGAGGGGGTTTGGGGTGATCTAATGTCTGACTTTTTGTTGCTTCAGGCTAAGGAGAAGGCATCAGAGGATGAGAAGCGCTCAAAGAAGGAGCGGGAGAGTATAAGTGTGAGTAAGAAGGGTAAGAGGAAGGCTTCATCCACCATGGATATGGAAGCCCTCCGTCTAGAGATGTTGAGATAGATGAAAAAGACCATAAAGGATTTGGTTCCAGAGATGCTTCACGGCATGCTCCCTGGCCAAATCCTGCGTTCTTCTTCTGCTCCGGAGAAAATAATCCCCACCTCTGAATCGGTTTTCCTTAGGGATTTATCCGTTCTCGCCCAAGATTCAGAGGTGGTCCCTTTTGAAGGGACAGAATCTCACTATAAGAACACTGGCAGAAGACTTGCCACACCGGTCGTTCATGGCATGTCTCACTGGACCCTGGTTGCCGCTTATCGTGTCCTCAGGCGTGTCCACGCCCTACAGGTATCATAGCCTCTTACAGTGCCTTTCCTGGCCAGTCCGGGTTAGCATTCTTCGCTGACCATGAGGCTAATCTTTCTTGCCAGGAAGAAGAGGATTGCTTTCTAGGTTCTCCTTCTATGGCCGCGGACATGGAAACTGACGAATGTGCACCCCTCACGGGGAACACGGGCGAGTTTCCATGGGTCTACTCACACAGGAGTAGCATTCATGGCGCAGAAGGTAGCCCGGGTTGGGACTAATGGTCAGCATTACCGCATACCTCGGCTTGCCGAAGGTGTAGCTGGTTCTAGCCAGGGCCGTGGTGTGGCGATTATTTCTACCCCACACAATGCCACAGCACATGTTCCTGGGCAAGCTAATTTTAGGATGCCTGTTCTGCCGGGCCCGAATGCTTTCACTGGCCTGCCAGGAATATCGGTACCTCCAGCCACGCAATCACCTGTGAATGTTCTAGAGGACGACGAAGGCCCACGCCTAGGCGAACATTCACAGGTAGCCACAGAGGAAGACTGATCTGACACTTGTCATTGGCTTATCAACATCAGTCAATATCTTGCTGTGGAATAGCTGGCTAGCCAGCAGGACCAGTGTCCGTGGCTAGCAGGTAGGCCGGCTGCCATCTATGCCGCTAGCAGAGCATATCGTGGATATGTTCTTAGCGGCAGAGACGTCCATTAAGGTGAATGGACGTCTAGCGAAGGCCCCTCACGAGGTGGCTACGCGATGCCACATCGTACCTGGTAACTAGCAGCAGTACGGTTTGGTGCCTAAGCCCAGTGTGGATGATCTCGCTGCGCTAGGCGAAGACACGCGGCCAGGCCGCGTTGTGGGCAGGCTGCGTTGTGCGATGTGAAGGAGAGTTCGAGGGCATCCATCACAGCGTTCTCGCACGTCTCCCAGCTGTTACACGGGGTAGTAACGGCATTCGCATCACGCCAACCAAGTCCGGTAACAGTCCAGAGAGCCATCCAGATGATATTAACCTGGCTCTGGATTGTTTAACCCGGTCAGTTATCAGGAGTGTCTGGGCGCAGTGCACGTTTTCACTTGACAATCTTTGCCCATCCCAGGACGTGTACAATAGGCTTCTGTGTACGCCTATGACAGGTCCTGGACTCTTTGGTAGTGAGGGATGTAAGCAGCTCCAAAAGACGATCACCATGGTGAATAACCAGAGAGCTCTGCGTGAGCAATTTGAAGTGCTCCTCAGAATGGAGCGCATTCGCACACCACCCCCTGCATACCATCCTCAGCAGGCTCCTCCAGCACAGCCAGGCAGGCAGCCGCCTGCGCACAGAGGTGCACGTGGTGCGGGCCGTGGTATGCGAGGATCTGTTCATGGTAACTGTGCCTGCGAGGATCTGGTCATGGTAACCGTGTCTGATGGGCTGGTTGGCACAGTATAGACAATTGCAGTGCTTCTGTGTCCAGAGACGGTACCACTCTTGCATTGCTCATGTCCACCTCGCTCCTTAGGTGGGGGAGCGGGTGTGCCGTCAGGCCCACCACAGGCAAGAGTGGGATCGGTTGACTCAGGACCGCTTAGTCTTACGATGGCTTTCAGTCGGGTATCATCCGGACTAGATAGTAGGTCCGCCATCGCAGCTGTCTCTGGTTCAGATCTGGACTCAAAATCCAAGAGATCCAGATCAATGGTTGTGTATAGAGGAAGAAATAAATTCCCTTATACAAAAAGGAGCAATTCAACCGGCACAAAATTGTCCGGGCTTCTATTCAACCCTAGTGACAAAAAGCACTGGAGGGTGGAGGCCAATTCTCAACCTCAAGCCACTGAACAAGTTGATAGAAACGCCGAGTTTCAAATGGAAACATTGAAATTGGTGTTGGCAGGGTTGGAGAAAGGAATGCGGACGGAGTCAATAGATTTGAAAGATGCATATTTCGACATTCCAATGGCGAGGAGTTTTCACTGGTACCGGAGGTTTGCATTCCAGGGCCGTCAGTAGGAATTCAGGGTTTTACCCTTCAGAATTTCAACAGCTCCTCGGGTCTTCACCAGGGTGGTCCTTGCGATAACAGCATACCTCCGCAGGAGAACCATGGCAGTCCATACGTACATAGACGACTGGCTGTTAAAAGCACACAATCAGGAAAGTCTATCAGACTTAAGCTGGATAATCAACTTTCAAAAATCAGAGCTGACTCCATTCTAGAAGTTTGTTTACCTGGGAATGTTCTTTGATCTAGAGATAGGATATGTGTATCCTGCTCAGGAGAGGGTACAAGTGCTCATCTCATTAATACAGACATTGTACAACAGTCGACATGTCCTGGCACGGGTTTACTTGAGAATGCTGGGGTTGATGGTTTCATTGGAACCAGTCATTCCACAGGCAGCCTTATGCGGGCGGCCTATCCCGTTATTTCTCATGACGCAGTGACCCAGAGTACAGGATCACTGTACTCAAATGTGCCGGTATTGGAGCCTCTTATTCACCACCTACAATGGTGGAGGGAAAGAGATAATCTCCTGGCGGGGGTGATGCTCACCCCTCCGCACCCTCAGATAACGATGTATACAGATGCATCAATGGAGGGATGGGGAGCTTGCCTGGAAGGAGCCACAGTATCACGGCTTTGGCATCTGGATCAGTCACAAGAACATATCAATCTACTGGAGTTACGAGCAGTAGTACTGGGCCTGGAACATTTCTTGATGAAGGTTCATGGCAAGATTGCTCTGGTTCGATCAGACAATTCAACAGTAGTGATTTACATAAACCGCCATTGCGGAACGAAGTCGCCCAGTCTCTGTCTGATGACATGGAAATTGCTTTGCTGGTGCCTGGATCACAGGATCACCTTGAAAGCAGTTCATATTCTGGGAAGATTAAATCTGCTAACAGATTCATTGAGCCGAAGGCCCAACATAGATTTTTTCACAATGAAGCAGAATGCAAGGAATACGACATACGTCTCTCCGATTCCAGATCTACGTGCTATCGCAACAGATGCTTTAGCTATCAGCTGGGTGGGAATGTATGCATACGCATTCCCTCCAGCAATCCTGATTCCAAAAATTCTTCAGAAAATTAAACAGGAGTGCCAAGTGCTGATCGCCCCCAATTGGCCAAGCCGATCATGGTATAGGATCTGCTGGACCATCTTATCTGCAATCCGGTTCCTCTGCCACTGATGGACAATATTATCTTCCAGGGCAAGGCCCTTCACAACAATCCGTCAATATTCAGATTGACTGCGTGGATGTTGGCAAGGAATCTAGAATTAAGGAGGGCTTTTCTGAGCAAGCAGCCATGTTTATGGTAAAAGCCAGAAGCGGGTCAACCTCCAGAGCATATAATTATAAAATCAACAGATTTGCAGAATGGTCCACAAAAAATGTATTAATCCAATGGATTCATCTATTCATGTTGTAGCCGATTTCCTCTGTCACCTGTATGATGCCTATAACCTCAAGCCTAACTCTATTGCTGGCTACAAGTCAGCTTTAATGACGGTTATCCCTTGCTTGGCTAATACGGGAAGTGATGAAGTAAGTACATTAAATACTTTAATTAAATGCATGGGCAATCTAAGACCGAGAAATCACCCTGTGATTTCATCTTGGTGTTTATCACTAGTGCTGCAGGTATTAGCTGATAAGCCATTTGAACCACTAAGTTCCATTTCTATGAAAATGTTGACACTTAAAACTGTACTTTTAATTGCCGCAGCCTGGGCTAGGCGGAGAAGCGAAATTCATGCCTTATCAGCCGAGGCAGACCGTTATGTGGTTACAGGGGAAGGCCTTAAGCTTCTACCTAGGGTAAATTTCATGGCTAAAAACCAGTCTTTGAAATATCCAGGTCAACCAATTTTGTATCAGCTTTGACTAGATATGATCCTAGGGCTGGGTGGTATACTGGTTTCACACCGTCTCATGGGTTTTATGGCGACAGTTTAAAACGATTTAGGAAAATAAAAAAAAATAAAAACCGGCCGTAAGATCGCCATTGCGTGAAATCTGGTGACTGTCCTAAACTAGTTTGTTCTTGACTTGCTGTTTAATATTATCATCTAGTGTAACCATTTGCCAATAGGGCCATAAAATACAGTCATCCATAACTATTAGCCATGGTAAAGCAAAGGTGTTGTTGAAATCCCAACAAATTGGCCAAGGACGACACTCAGCATATATGATTTGATTTGCCAGCAAGGAATTTTACATGACGTCAGCTCTGCGGGTTCAATGTAAGATTGAATAATTTGAAAATCTAAATTTCTTCTTTGTAACAAATAATCCTTTTTTCAATTCGAGTTTGTACTATGTTTAATTAGGATTCCAAACATGACATGATACAAAAGAAATCAAGAAACGCACTACGAAAACAACAATGCTATACAATGAACTCCCAATCCAAACATGTCATTATTTCCCTTAGATTTTGACAAACATAAAATGATCCATCACAGAATAAGAAAGACGAGACAAATTGCTTGAACGCCCGAGAAATGAAAACGATAATTCTTCCGCTGGGATATTCACTACTATCGATTTTATGAATGAAATTCGTAGTATTTTTAATCACCTAACTTTTCTGCTCAATAGGTGTTAGAATCACATCGTTTTGTTTTACGGACCGGCCCAGTCTTTTTCATCTTAGTATATCGTCAAGACTACGGAGTGTTGATTTAAGTAGATTTAACTTAGATTCACGAATCATTACATTTATGGTGTCAAATTATCATAATCTTTTTATTATATGACATATGAACCTCTAAAAATAATCAAACACAGCTTTTTGTGAGAATTCTTAAGGTGCGATTTCCGGGAAATGACTACCTTTAGTTACGTGTTGAGTGATATTCACCCGCGTGAATGACAGTTTATTGAGGAGTATTACTAAATATCAAGTACTCGAATACAAACACGTGACTTACTAGACTAGATCATATGGTAGGTGGTTATATGAACTCTAACCGTATGAGCGCTACTCTACTAGGAGCCTAAACTCGCTCTCATATCCGTGTTACTACTTACACGCATTAGATTTTACTATGCTTTCGAAAATAGTTACCTAATAACAGTGTTGAAAATCAACAGTTTAGTAGTTAGTGTTATTTTCACGACATCACATGAACCAGACTTTATTTATTTTGTTTATTTTAACTACTATTTTAAGATAGATAGCGCCGAAGTGAGCAGTTATACGTAGTTACCGTTCTAATTTGTGCCAATTTGCGTCAGTTGTAAAATCGCAAAATACATGTACTGTAGCTAATGAAAACGCCATATTTTCATATTTCAAATTATTTTCGATCATTCTAACCCCTTAAACAGGTATTTCGTTAATACCGGTTTAAATAGTCTTCTTCTTTTCGATTGCTGGTATCACACTTGGAGAGCCGTTCTCAAGATGAAATATGTGGTTTTCTGCAGTTCTTCCACAGGCCCATACAGCTTTTCAAGAAAAGAGGTTGACAAAGGCCAGATCTCTTCTCTCAGCAGCTGATACGTACTGCAACATTGAAGTATGTGCTCTGTGGTCTGTTCTGCTTCTAAGCAAGGACAATCGGACAATGTCGTACGGTGGAACCGCCTGTGCATGTGTTGGTTTAGTCTGTTATGTCCAGTTCTGAGACGAAAAATGGTCACTAGCTCTGGCCTCGAGAGATGATGGTAGGCATCTTCTGATTGAGGTGTTCTATAGAGTGACTTGATGATAGTCTTCATCTCTGTATGGGTAACCATGTTTTCTGTCTGATTCTCCTCTGCACCCACCTTTGCCATCTTGTCTGCTTCCTCATTTCCTTGGACTCCACAGTGTGAGGGAATCCACTGCAATGCTATCCGAAAGCATTTGATGGTTTGTAGTGCTTCTTCAAGTTGTGGCAGCTTACCTTTGGTGATAGCCTCAAGGATGGAGCGGCCTCCGATAAAAAGACAATCTGTGCAATAGGGTCGGCTGTTCTGCTGATGGTATTAGCTGCATGATCCAGTGCTTCGACTTCAGCTCTGTAGTGTGTGCAGTGTTTGCCTGTCGGCATTGCAGCTGACTCATGTTGTCCGTTTGGATACTGTATGTGCAGTCCGGCACCTCCGCTCCTAATTGCATCTTTGGCTGATCCATCTGTGTAGATCCTTATCCATGTCTCCTGAGGGTACATTTCTTCCAGCATGGCTAGGGTCAGGGCCTTCTTGCTCACATCACTGTGTTCATCTTTGGTTGTGAGATGAGGTACTGTGGTGCAAATAGCTATGCTCTGTAGTTTGTTCTCCCAGGGTGGCGGATCAAGGGTGTGGTTTGGGTCTTCTATTTGTGCTGGCAACATTTCTTGGTGTTTCCTTTGAAGTGCTTTTGTCTCTTTCACAAAACTTGATCTTTTAAGTCTTCCTGGTGACAGCTGTGCTTGCCGGATCTTCATCGGGTGGTTGTTGAACGATTTGAACTTTGCAGCTTGGATCAGTGCTTTGCATTCCCTTCCTTTGCTAAGTGGGGGGATGCCTGCTGTCTGCTCAATTTTTTCAATTGGTGTTGGTCTCATTCCACCAGTGATGATGCGCAGTGCCTGGGTTTGTACTCTGTCGAGGTTCTGTTGATGAGCTTTAGCTGCTGCCATCCATGAGCTGGATCCATACTCAAGGTGTGGTCGTACGGCACCTAGGTAGATGGTCTTGAGGATCCTTTCATTGGCACCCCACTTTGTTCCTGCCAGATTCCTCATGAGATTTAGCTTTCTTCTGGCCTTTGCCTCTGCGTTCTGGATGTGCTCCTTCCATGTTAATATTCTGTCATAGGTGACTCCCAAGTATGTCTGCTGGTCCTTGTACTCGAGTGGAGTACCGCCCAGTGTCAGATTGCCAACCTTGGTTTTGGTGGACAGTGAGAATAGCATGGCTGATGATTTTTCTTTGTTGATGGTAATACACCAGCGATTGGCCCAAGCTGTAATTCTGTCCAAGGCGAGCTCCATTCTGTATGTGGCAGTCGTTGTGTACTCCTCGGTGCACCAGAGTACGAGGTCATCTGCATAGAGGGCTGCTTGGATCCCATTGGGCAGCTCTGCTACAATATAATTAATGAAGAGTATGAACAGAGTTGGTGATAATACTCCGCCTTGTGGCACCCCTTGTCTCAGCAATACATTCTGTCCAGATTGTCCATCCACCAGCACCCTAGCTCTGCGATTGTAGGTATGACTTGGTCCATCAGAACATGTTGCCACCGATGCCTGTGCGCCGGAGCTTCACGAGGAGGCCATCCTTCCATACCTTGTCAAATGCCTTCTGCAGATCGATAAAGGGAGCTAGCATCACCTTCTTGGCTTGAAAAGTGTCCTCTATGACCTGTGCAAGATGTGTTGTTTGATCTTCTGTGCTCCTGTATCTTCTGAAGCCGGCCTGCTCTGAAACTATAATGTTCTCGGACTCCAGGTACCACTGCAGCCGCTGGTTGATCATGCACTCCATGGTCTTGCATATGCAGCTTGTAAGACTGATAGGACGGTAGCTCAGCACTTTCGTCTTGTTCTTTCCTTTTTGCAAAATAGGAGTCATTCTGGCTTCCTTCCAGCACCGAGGAACCTCTCCATTGGTCCAACTGAGATTAAAGATGTCTAGCAACTTGCGGAGAGATGCATTACCAAGGTGTTGGATCATTTCATTCGTAATGCCATCTGGCCCGGGAGATTTCTTCTTCTTCAATTGGCGGATAGCCTTCTTCAGTTCTGCTAAACTAATGTCAACTTTCATTGCATCATGAGTGTTGGTGTCTGTTCTTTCCTTTTGCTCTTTTCTAACCTCTTTTTGACGCATTCGTGGTATAGAAATGTTGCTTTCTTTTGCATATGCCTTCGCAAAGGCATCTGCAGCCATCTTTCCTGACAGTGTTCGTCCATCTTCTTCAAGAGTAATCTTCTCTCCCCCGACACCCTCATCATTCAGTGCTTTAGTCAGTCTCCATAGCTGTGTGGTGTCTCTCTCTAAATTAAACCCTGCCGTCTTTTCCCTCCAGCTTCTTCTTTTGGCCTCCAGCTTGGTCTTTAGATACAAACAGTACCTGGCTTTAGTTTGTTGTAGCGTGAAGTGGTTTTCATGACAGGGATTACCCTCTGCATCTTCTCTGGTCTTGTCTAGTTTATCATGTGCTGCTTGCAGTTCTGTTGTCCAGTAGGGGCGGTAGTTTTTCCTGAACCCTCGAGGAATCGCTTCGTTGGCAGCCTTGAGGATACTTGAATTAAATTCCTTGGCCACATTGTTAATGTTTCTCCCTTCTACTGCTATATTTTGCGTAAGCTCATTGGAACGAATGCCGAACAGACTCCAATTTGCCTTCTTGTTGTTCCACCTTGGATGTTGAGGTGAACTTGTTGAGATACTTCCAGAAAGAGAGAGGAGGACTGGGCAGTGGTCGCTTCCTCCTAACTGCGATCCGACCACTCTACTGAGGTTTCTGTGAATGTCTTCTGTACAAAATGCCAAGTCTGGCATTGTTGTCGAGTGCCACCGTTGCCATGCTTCAATGTTTTCTCGTTTATCAAGTGTTCTGTATCCCCAGCTCTGGGACTGGCTATTAAAGTCTCCTACAATGAGGAAGTGGCAGTCCAGGACCTGGATTGTGTCACGTGAGAGATTCTTGTCATTAGGGCAGTAATAATTGACAATCACAGAGTTGCTGGTTGTTACCTTGATCTTGATATATTCTGCCTCTTCCATAAAGGTTTTGATCTGGCTGGCGTTCATGCTGTTTCGGACCAAGATGATCACCCCGCCTTTCTTTCTTCCTCTTTGATCACACCGGAAAATCTGGTAACCTCTGGTCTTAAATGGTTTTCCTTCTTGCAGTGTGTCTCTTGGATGCAGCAGATATCAATGTTGCTTTCGTACAGGAACTGTTCGAGCTCTGATTTCTTGTTGGTAACCCCTTCTGCGTTCCAGTGCATGATGTTGATACTGGGGTTCTCTTTGGGTTTGGTCTTCTCTTTCGGTTGGCCAGTAGCTCTCCATCCTCGTCCCCTGGCTCCACAAGACGAGTTGATGGGACCTCCAGTAGCTGAGGGTGGGCTCCTTCGAGGCGTGGAGCCCGGCGCTGCACCTGCCTGGCGGATCCTCACAGGGCGAGTACCATTTCGGTTGATTCGATCTCCAAGTGTCATTTTCATTAGCGTTGTGCATAATGCTCTGGTTAGCCCCTCCAAATGTCTGGATTGACACCCAGTGGGTTACACCCCTGCGCCACGTTGATGCCGAGCAAATAGTCTTAAACAGGGGGTTTAATTAGTTGTACCGTCACTGCTTTTATTTTAGGCCAAACCACCCAGCCCTACCGCACAGATGACTCTCGTCACCTATTAATAATAAACTGATAAACTGAATCATGCAGCCCCAACAATAGGTGGAATGACATGATTTAATGTAAGAATATTCATTGTGGTATGCTGCCTACCTACGTGTGGTATAAGGTGTGTTTACAGCATAGAAATCTGCAATGATTATTTTGTTGATACACAGCTATGCAATAATAGCATATATGTGTAGATTGAACATGGTCATTCCAGGGATGGGGTTTCAATTTTATTAATACTTATAATAATAAGAAAAGTATGTCAAAAATAAGATAATATCAGCATCACTGCAAACATAATTAATTAAAACAATCTGCGGCACATATTACAAAATTGTCGATGAGTATATGGTGAAAAGTTCTCCCAGTGGCTCTGGGTTCCGCGGTCCATTAAGGCTGATCTTGGTGGATGCGCGCATGTTGTGGAAAGGTTACCTGGTGCAAGGTTGATGCTGGTGTAGTTGCGGAATGTGTCTTAGTGCCCTCAATTGGACTGTCTGGCAGAGCAAGGGCGTGACATGACTACTTCCGCATCTTCAATATCTTGCGGATCCGCAAAAATCCCTAATCAAAATTTCTAATTCATCTTTATAAATACTCTTGTCAGTAATATAATAATAACAGCAGAATTTTGTTTACAACACGAAAATGGTCTAGTGCCTGAGATCTTCCCTTGTGTTAATTTAATGGGAAGATGAAGATTCAGTGCTCTCTTTCTTCCTTGTATAATTTTTTGTGACGTCAGAGGAGTGCAGATGACCATACCCGAAAACTCTTGGGTGGATCGGTCATTGTTATACATAGATTTTGCTTGCTTTATTCTCCTTGCATCCGATTATTCATGCCCTTCGTAAAAGGAAGGTTTAGTATAAATATCAGAAGAAAGAAACGTCAACGTCATCCCTTTCTTGCAGGATCTCAGGTTTTCAATCAACGTCAAAAGTTATTTATTCTGGAGGACGCTTTACCTTCTAATTTAGGTGATGCGGTTTCCAAGTTAGATACTCATAAACATGCCTATTCTAATTTTAGGCTGGAATGTCCGAGGGTGTGTGGGAGAGCGGGATTACATGAGCGGTCTATGACCCTGATTCATCACCTCTCACCTCCTAGATTGCACACGTGGTAGCTACGCGGAAGGGTGATTCATTTGTTTATAGTTTTTGATCCAGTTTTCCAGAAACACTGGATATTACGTGATACTGGATAACACGTGGTTCATTGGAAACTTAGGATATTTCATCAACGCGTTGTTTATTAATGTTGCTGAATTATGGATGATGGATGCGGAGAGCTACATATTAGTTCTTTTAAAACGGCTGTCCCTTGGAACAGTGTCCCTGTCTGCGTGTGATCTTTAACATGCGCTTTCCTATAGGTGTAGGTGTCTGTATATAATTTTAATTCCAGCTCTTGTTGATTCTGAGCGGAATCTGTATGTAAGAGAATTTTTGAAGTTCTTTGTGTGTATTAACTGCTTAAGTTTTGATGCTGACTTATCAGCCTGCACATTAATGATTTATAAGCGTGGTAGAACTCTTGTAGTTCTTAATCGAAGTTACAACAGTTTAGCCGAATGTAACTCATGGTTTGGTTTAAGCATATCTATGTCTTTCAAGCGACCAGTTACTGACCTCGCCAAGCATGATTGCATTTACCGGGTGGGCAGACTGCATCCTCTTTGGGTAGGACAAGTCTCACTGCACCTAGACGCAAACCTAGTTGCTACAGTACAGCTCAGAAAATGCGTGCCCCAGTTTATAATTTACAATACCATCGCATAGATATTTGTGAAACAGTCATCCTGAGTGTCTGTGTGGCTGGCTCTTTGCAGATGATTTTGCGCTGTAGTGCGGTGTCAAGGTTTTATTGGGGGTGGGAAATGGGCACTGTGGTGATTGTCATGACAACTTTATCGGACATGATGTACTTCACTCTGTAATGGCTGAGAATTTAAAAGGCTGGACAGAAATACTTTAGAGTACAGATGACGATGAAGGGTGCTGTCATACTTGAATCAGTCCACTATCGAATCTCTTTTGGTAGCAAAATCCTACTCGTTACCAGCAACAGATTGTGGTCAATCTTGTTCTCTTAATAAAGTTGGCTGTTATTACGTGTATGTGAAGTATTTCTTTTATTGGTTTTTGCTGGTGTTGATTCCAAGGGGTGGTCTGTTCCTTGCGGTGCGTAATGTTGATATACTTGTAGTCGATCTCGTCACCGTATGTTCAGTTTCCGCATGCTGTGGTGCGAGTGTGCGTATGGCGAAAAATGTCCTGGTCCTTGTAGATGGTGGTGTCTGGTGTTTTGGAGTCGTATGCAGTGTTGGTTTTATGTGGTTCGATGAGCTATAACCACTTTCCTAGTTGGTTAAGCCAAGTCTGATGATTGCAGATTTCTTGTGTGCGGTGAGATTATCTCACCACATTTTTGCGCTGGGGAGAGTTGCAGGTTCTGCGTCACTATCCTTTTCTGTTGCAAAGGATAGGTGGTTGCTGGTTTAACTTGTTGGTGACGTACATAGGGGTGTGGGGGTGGATGCTGACTATGTTGCAGATGCGGTGAGGTGTAGAATGTTTCCGTTATATATCCTATAACCGGATTTGTTTAGTATTCGCACAATTTAAATAATTGACGTATCCAGCCTTGAAGACAAGTGTGTTTCTGCTGTTTGTGGCTTTCTGTATCTCTGTTGTAGTGTTACAAGGGTGCCTCTTGGATAGGGATGGACATCTCCCATTACACAACGGTTGGTACTCTGTCTTAGTTTTTATGTACAGGGAAAAGATGAGCAGAGAGTCTACTGATCAGGCTGCTTCTCCGCCCACCATCAGCCACCATGGTGACCAACGTGCGGGAAGCCACCCTTCCTGAAACAGTAAACTCTCATATCTGAAGAGTGACAGTCATCAGATGACGAGTGGAGTGTGAAAAGGACGGGATGTGTGATGTCCGAACTCGGTGCAGAAATGAGGGATTCCAGTTGGAATGGGTTTGGTTCTGCGATTTTATGGTTTGGAGGGGAGGTGCACCGAGTTGTGCAGTTTCCCTGTTGCGGAGATCAGACGAAGGCTTCATCAAGCCTACTCATTTCCATGCTATTTATTACATGTTCCCCACATGGAGCACTATGGCTTGGGGCAGCTTCAGCCTCCACTTGTGGCAACTGAGTACTCTATCATTGGGGTAATAGCATGAAGCGGATGGGAGTGGGAAGAGGTCGGAGGAACGACCTTTCCATCCTTCCCCTTGGACAGCACAAACGAAAAAGTCTTCAAATACATCTTACCAGGCCTTGTAGACCCGCTCTGAGGAGGAAGAGGGCGAGTACATGGCTTATCATGGTCCTCGGCATTATTCATGTGTTCACCCAACTCCTGGCTTGGTAGGAGAGGGGCTGAACTGGCACCTCGATGCTCTATGCTAACATCGGAAGGTCATAGGGCACACCAAAGTGACAGAACATTGCTTGACTGAACCGCTGCAACTGCGGATCCCTCTTGGTTTGGTAAAGCAAATGCCTATACCCACTTCGTAAAGTAGTCTTGTAATACGAGGATGTATTTGTTTCCTTCATCCGTCGTATTCAAGGGTCCGAGCACATCAATAGGTACTCGGTACCATGGTGCACCAACAACTTTAATTTGCAATGGTACGGTGTGGTGCTGACCAACAGCACATCTTTGGCATGGTATGCATGTGGCGACCATGCCGTTACACTATCGCGTATCCCGATCCAGTGAAATCCCTGCTTTATCTGCTCTGTTGTTCTTTCTACGGCTAAGTGACCAGCAATGTCATGCAATTGTTCCATTACCATGACTCTGAAACGCTCAGAAATTATTATCCGGTTATTGATATAGAGAATGTTGTGATTGTGCACATGGCACTCCCCATATCTTTGATAATAATATTTAGCCATTGCAGACAAGGGGCTGGTAGAATCATTAGGTAGGCATACCCCCTCTTGGATCCACGTGTATGTCTCTCGTGTCTGTGCGCCTGTTGCCTGTTCATGGGCGAGTTTTTCCACATCCCCGTCTGTGCACTGCAGTTCTGGGAATCTGGGAACTGGCTGTGTAATGTGTCACGGTGCTGGCCACTTCTTGTTCACCCTCGAGCCTGATTCTGCTCAAGACATCGACATTTCCATGCAGCTTGCCAGGTCTATGAACACCATTGAAGTTAAAGGCCTGCAGCGATTCCTGTCACCATGCTACCTGGCCATCCGGATTTTAAGGTTGTTGAGCCAGCATAGTGAGGCGTGATCTGAATGTGGTGCAAATGGGCATCCATACAGGGTGTTTGTAGTATTTGATGAAGTACACCGCAGCTAACAATTCTCTCTTGGTGGTTGCATAACATTTCTCTGTTTTGTTCAAAGTATGTGAACCATAACCCAGTACCTGCTCAATCCCATCTCTGACCTGGGATAGAACAGCACTTATTGCATTAGCAGATGCATCAATGTCTAAGATGAAATCGAGGTTTGGGTTAGGATGAGCAAGAATTGGTGCGGTCGTCAATTGTTCCTTCAATGCCCTGAATGGTCTATTCTTTTCGGTGATTTGGAATAATGGGGAGGCAATCTCACTAAAAATGATGGATGTAACGACAATAATACTGGCAGAGGGCAAGGAAACCCCTGGTGTTAGTGACTGATGTCGGAGTCTGCCATTCTGCTACTGCTTGTGTTTTGAGGGTTGTGTGGCTACTTCTTCTGCAGATATTAAGTGTCCCAGGAACTCGACACTTTGTCTGAAGAAATGACACTTCTTGGGTTTGAGTTTGAGATTGGCAGTTTGAAACCGCATCAGCACCTTGTCTAAGTTGGACAAAGGCTGCTCAAACGAAAAGTCAAATACGACCACGTCGTCTATATAACAGAGGCAAATTTCCCATTGTGGGGTTGTTAATACCTGTTCAATGAGACGGTCGAATGTTCCAGGAGCATTGCACAAGCCATAGGGCATTTTGAGGAATTGGTAAAGACCCTCTCTGCAGACGAATGCGGTCTTTTCCCTATCAGCCTTGTCCATGGCTACTTGCCAGTATCCGCTAACCAGGTCAAGTCTACAGAACCACTTGGATCCTGACAATGAATCTAACATATGATTTATCCATGGGAGTGGATAAGCATCTTTGATGCTTAGATCATTAAGGTGGCGGTAGTCTATACAAAACCGCAAAGATCCGTCTTTCTTTCCTGCAAGTACTATGGGACTGCCCATGGAGATGCAGAGGGCTCTATTATGCCAGTCCGTATCATGTCGCTTACTTGTTGATGTGCTTCTGCCTCTTTGTGTATGGGAAGATGATGCACTGGTTGTCGACCGGGTCGATTGTTCCCTGCGTCGATGGAGTGCCGCACGAGATGAGTTTCTCACAGGTCCATGTCTCCTGTGGAAAAGCTCTCCTGATATTTAAACAGTATCCATCGTATATCAAGTTTGTGAGATTGTGTTAGGCCAACTGTAGCACGCAAGTATAGGTCATGCAACTATTGGGGTATGTTGTCATCAGAAGCTGTTGTTGTTGTTTTTGGTGCGGTGGGGAGTCTCTCCAATGACATCACATCCACCAGATGGCCACAGCGAATACCTGGGACTAGCGTTATCAGATCAGCTGTGCCATTGAATACCCTGAATGGTATTTTATTTTTGTTGGTGGTGTCCACTATCATCCGTGGACTCATGCATTGGGAGGCTATCATGTATTCAGGGTCGGATTCCAGCTTTGTGGTGTGTGTGTTATCTCCTAACTGTGGTGTGGTGGCCCGCAGAATTTTCTCCTGTCCCATCTCGACTGTGGCTGTAGAAGTTAAGATAACCATACAAGTGTAGTACAGTGATGATTCCGATCAAAGGGGTATGCGGCGGCCGTGTATGTCTAATTCATGTTGTCTGCAGTGAATTACGGCTTCACTGTTGCTGAGAAAATCAGAACTAGTAAGGCATCATTTTGGATAGAGGGAACTGCAACTCGCTGAATGAATTGTATCTCCTCTATCTGTATCACGATGTTTATGGTACCAGCCACTGGAACGTCAGCTCCGGTGGCTGTTTGTAAAATTATGTCTGTTGGCCTAAGGAGGGGGCGGTGGGGCTTTTGGTGAGGTGGGATGCTCTCATACAAATGCCGGTTAAAAACAGTGATGGGAGGTCCAGTGTCTACAGTAGCACTGGTAGGATTCCACAGAATTAACAAGCACACTTATATATTACTTTGCGGCGTGCTTGCGGAAGAGTTCCCAAATTTGCGGTGTGCAGAACCTCTTTAAATGTGGTGGGATCCTGTATATAGTCTCTGTTTCTCTATTGCTTCCGTGAGTGTGAGGGATGGCTGAGTGAGGAAAGGACCAGCTTGTCATGGCTGCTGCTTGTTTTGCTTAGGCGACAACAAAGCTGGGGGTAGCAGTGGTGATGGTTATATTGTTGTTGAGGTGTACTGTGGGTTTGTATACACAGCAGATTGGACTGGAGTGGTGGCATAGTTACAGTGTGTTACCTGTGCCAACCATTTTGGACAATGCATCCTGGGGTATTTAGATGATGCGCAAAAGAAACAGTGACGTTGCCACTGTTTGTTCTGTCTTTTGTGGCAATTTCATTTGCGGGTCCATGATGTGGAATGCTGGGCTCCATCCATATTATTACTGCTGCTGCTGGGTGAGGGAGATCATGATGATGGTATTTGTGTTTTGAAAAAACCACCAGAGGGCACCGTGTATTAAGTGGCATGGTGGTGGCTTTTGTTGCTTGGATAAACGTCGTTTCAGTGGAGGTGCTACAACCAACCACTGCCGTTTAGTATTTGCAGCTACTGTGGGATCACAGAGAGAGGTGAGGTTTGTGCTGTGGATGCAATGTGCATCGCACGCGCCAACTTGTGTGAAGCCGCAGTTTGTGTACTGTTTGGTTTTGTAGAGGTAGAGTGTGCGGTTATGTTTGACGAATCCACCTGATGTTGTTGTCCAATACATGTTAGGGGGTTGCATATATCATGTGGTATTGCCTGGTGCCTGTCGTGTAGTTTGGTGTGTGGCTATTGTTGTTATTAGAGTGGTCAGTAAGTTAGTGAGAGTGGTGATTTGCTTGTAATCTCCTCCAATCTCTCTTGTGTTTTCTGATGATTGCTGTTATGTTTTTGCCAGCTTCCGCATCCTGGGGCATTACTGTGACCCCCACGATGGGACTGGCCACGCCCCCTTCCTCTAAGCGCGTTGCTGTGATTAGGTCTGGATGTATTCTGTGATGTGCTGTTGGTCTCAGCTGCTGTAGCGGGGGCCCAGTGTGGTGTCGGTGGTAATCATGGTGGTGCATCGTTCACTTCATTGATGGGGTGGGTTTGACACTTACTGTTCTCTCTCTCTCTCTCTATCTCTCTCTCTCTCTCTCTCTCTCAAGAAAGTGTTCTATTGTTGCAGCCAATGATTGTAAATTTCCGTGCTCCAGAAGGAAGAGTTTTTCCTTCAGGGCCGCTTCCCCACTCAGGGAATCAATGAAGGTATCCAGGTGCAAGTGTGTTACCCTTCATGATTTATGCTCGGATATGCTCTTGTAACCAAATGCTGGATACAACCTGCTAACTCTGGGAGGGTCTCTTCAGCCCCTCTCCACCAATTTTCAGCTGGAGTCAGCTGGTCTCTCCCAGGGTCGCGTCTCCGAATCTCTTGGACAAGGCATTCTCGAGCACTGTGTATGTTGGTGTGATATCTGACCCCAAATCTGCCAGGACCTGTAAGGCTTTGCCCGACAATTTGGCGGCCAAATACGCTCCCATTTGCTGATCCGTCCATCTGTTGGTGCCATGATACAGAGTGAGGGGTGCAAATCCAGATGGCAGTGCGGGAGATACTGGTGTGAATGCAGATGTAGATCGTTCGTGGTGATGTGCTGTGTGGGTGCGGATGGTGTTTCTGATGTCAAAGTCGATATCCACATTCCAGTGTTCATACCCCGGTATGGATGGGTACAGCGGTGATGAAGTTCTTAACGGGGGAGATGCGGCTCTGTGTGCATAATGAATAGGCTACTGCTCACCCTGTGATAGATAGGGTGGACGTGCTGGGTGTGATGGTTGGTATTGCCCCCTCAGGGGACTTTCATGCCAACGTCCGTGATCCGGCAAAGTTGTTGGGAGCCTATCACGGATGTCGGACAGTGTGATAAAAGACATATCCGCCTGCGAGGCATCACGGAAGGTCACCTCGCTGGTCGGTGAATACTCTAGGCTATTTGGTGCTAGGTTTCCCGCACCGGGGATTTGTTGAACGTCACTGGCGACAGCTCTTGCTGCCCTTCCATTCAAGTACTCTACCTCAAAATCTGGGCTGTACATATTGTAATAGAAGGGAGATTGAAACATATGGGAATGGTAGTCGGGCGATGGTTCGTGTTGTCTTCGAGTCCCACATCAGGAGCCACTTGTAGTCTACTGGGGTACGCGCTGCTCTGCAGCTCTCTCTCTTGTGCCGCGGCACTGCATGTACATGGTGCGTTTGGCTGAGGATGCTAGTTAGCTGGTCTCGGGGTTGTGAATCTGGGTGAGCATATCTCCAGATTATACATAGACTGACCTCGTAAGTTGGTGGAAGATTCACGCTGCACTGGGGCCGTGCGAGCATTGTCGTGCAAATGAAACCACACCGTATCATCCCGGCTGTTGATGTCACCGGTATGTCAGTCCAATACTTAAATTTAGATGTGATATAAATATATTCTAACTTCTCTATTATAGGAACAAACAATCGTACTCGTTTGCTGCTATGGGGGTGGGGGTCTAAGTACATAAGACTAATGTGGTGTTTATCTAATTGATCCTCACCAGAGGTACCTCACTGATCTCTGATCGGTATAATCAGCAAGCTATCTCCGCAAGGGAAGGTCATAATGTGGTCACTTGATAAGTTTAATATAAACCATTATACCCCTAACACAAATGTTATTTGTTTGCGAGAGGAAAGTGTCTCGTGTGGGCCTCCGTCACAGGAAAATTCCTACAACGCCGAAGTGGAGGAAGAGAGATGACAAAAAGGGTCACTCTTGTTCAAATTATGCTATGTGTGTAAAGCGAATCAGCCTAGTGAAATTATAAGTTATTGTGATGTACGCTGTATTACATGAAGACGGGGGGTGGGGGTGGGGGGTTGGATGATTTCCGTAGAATTCAACACCGTCACCTTATGTGAGTTAAAAGAAACTTGCCACTTTATTTATGCAGTCCTTGCTAGATCCTATCATAACATTTAGTTTTTAGGTCCATGTATCAAGTTTAGGCTGCAAGTGGCTGTGTGACCTACCTATCTTTAGCATATAAGCCTGACTGATGAGAATGCCAGCTGTCCGCATGGTCACCCTTACGGAGCATGCTCCTCAGAGAAGACAGCATGCGGACATGCCACAAAGTGATAGTTTCAGAATCAGGGACAAGTCACCTTACAAAAGCATTTTTAGAAAGCACATTAAGGTTTACGGTGTGGAGTGAGAGACAGATATCCAACTATGGTGACCTTCCCATGCGGGCGTGATGGGTTCTAAGATCGCATCCAGTCACCTGTAGACTTAAGAGGAGATATGTGTCCTGTCTGTCACATAGTGTGTCGAGAGCGGACCATGTGAGGTCCGCACCCTGGTACTAACATTTACCTGTCTTTAGGGTTATATAGATTGCCCAAAGAATGCACTGCTGGTCGATTAAAATAATATAATATTTTGCAGTGTTTTCCTACTTAGCCATGGAAGTCTAACTAACAAGTATCCGCAGATACAGAGGGTGTGTTTTCCGGTCATCGACACTTTGATTCTAACCGCTCTGAAACCCAAATAGTTTCAAAGTCAGCTCTAACCAAGGTGGCGGAGGGAGACCAGACAATTATTAGGCACTGTGGCTAGAGGAGTGTAGAAAGAGACAACTACTCATTTATTAGCTCACCTGGCCTGAAAGGTCGTGGCGACTGTCCATCGTGTGTCCATCGTCCGTCCGTCCGTCCATCAACTTTTCCTTTAAACTTAGACTTCTTCTCAAGAACTGCTGGGACAATTTCGATTATATTTGGCAGGAAGCATCCTTAGGTCATAGGGATCCAAGTTTGTTCAAATGAAGCCGATCAGACAATTAGGCCGGCGGCCATCTTGGATTTTGGCAGATTTTTAGAAACGTCTTTAAAAATCTCCGAATCCGCTAGAGGTATTGAAGCAAACCTCATGAAATATGATCTAGTGTAAGAGCTCAACCAAATTTGTTCAAGGGAACTTAATTGGTCAAATAGTTTAGCGGCCATCATGGTTGGCCTAGTTTTAGCGAAAATAACTTCTCCAGAACTCCTGAAGGGATCAGGCTGAAATTTGGCAGATATGATTAGGGACTAAAGGCCTATTTGGCCGGCGACCATCTTGAATTTCGGCCAATTTTTAGAAATGTCTTTGAAAATCTTCTCCTCCCAAATCATTTGAGGGACCGATTCAAAACTCACGAAATATGATCTAGGGTAAGCGCTGAATCAAGTTTGTTCAAGGGAACTTGATTGACCAAATGGTTCAGTGGTCATCTTGGATAACCTAGTTTTTGCAAAAACGACTTTTTCTCCGGAACCGCTGAAGCGATCAGGCCTCTGTGATATATAATTAGCAACTAAGGGCGATTAATGTTTCTCTAAGAGAAGGTGATTCGTCAAAAAACATGGCCGTGGTGGACCAATCAAAATATAGTGTTTGGCAGCCATATTGTATTTTTTTATTTGATGGATTTTGAGGCCGAAATTCGTTTTATATAGGTTTTTGGGTATTATGATCTCAAATTTGCAATTTTCGAAACTGTCGGATAAACGGTTTGGCATCTTGGATCATTTTCCCGCCAAAAGCTCCCACACTAAAGCAATGGGAAATTTAAAATGTCTTCTCGAGAACTACTGGGCCGATTTGAATTATATTTGGCAGGAAGCATCCTTATGGCATAGAGATTTCATTTTGTTCAAACGAAGCCGATCGGCCAATTTGACCGGTGGCCATCTTGGATTTCGGCCGATTTTTAGAAATGTCTTTAAAAATTTTGTTCTCCGAAACGGCTTGGGAATCGATTCAAAACTTATAAAACCTCATCTAGGCAAAGAGGTAAGCCAAGTTTGCTCAAGGCAACTTGATTGACCGAATGGTTCGGCAGCCATCTTGGATGACCTAGTTTTCCTGAAAACGACTTCTCCAGAACCGCTGAATGGATCAGGCCAACTTTCGGTAGATATGATTAGGGACTAAGGGCCATTAAAGTTTGTTCAAGGGAAGTTGCTCCATCAAAAAACATGGTCGCCGTGGGCCAATCAAAATGTAGCGTGTTTGGCGGACATATTGGATTTTTTTATTTGATAGATTTTTAGGCCAAAATTGGTTCTATATATGTTTTTCGGTGTTCTGAGCTCAAATTCGCAATTTTCGAAACTGTCGGGTAAACGGTTTGGCGGCCATCTTGCATAATTTTCTCGTCAAAAGCTCCATGCTAAAGCAATGGAAAATTTAAAATGTCTTCTCGAGAATTAACAGACCGATTTCAATTATATTTGGCAGGAAGCTTCCTTAGGGCATAAGGATCCAAGTTTGTTCAAATGAACCCGATCGGCCAATTTGCCCAGCGGTCATTTTGGATTTCGGCCAATTTCAGGAAATGGCTTTAAATATCTCCGAAACCACTTGGGGAATCTTCATCTAGGCCAAGAGGTAAGCCAAGTTTGTTCAAGAGGACTTGATTGACCAAATGGTTCGGCGACCATCTTGGATGACCTGGTTTTCACGAAAATGACTCCTCCAGAACCGCTGAAGGGATCAGGCTGAAATTTGGGCCATTAAAATTTGTTCAAGGGAAGTTGATCCATCAAAAAAACATGGGCACCTTGGGCCAATCAAAATGTAGTGTGTTTGGCGGCCATATTGCACTTGCAAAAATGTCCACAAACTCATTTAAAAGACTGCTAAACCACCCACCAACAATTTTGACAAAGATTGATGGTGCTCCATGTGAGCGACACAGGCCCAAGACACAGGCCACTTCGGCCTCTTGTTCATAGAATTTAGGAGGCCTTATGGTATATGGCCAATTTATATAATCTTGCCGGTATGCAGTATTACATATCCGCAACTCCCGGAATAGAGACTTTACACAAATGTCTCCTAGCTACTTTTAAACCTATCCTATCGAGCTAAAATAGCAAGGTTTAGTTGGCAGCATCTCAGGTTCACGTAGCGAGAATATGAACATCGACCTCTGTGAAAAATGCTTGCTGTTGGGGGAAGAAGGTGGTGTGGTTGTTGTTGCTGTATAGTTTAACCTAGCGAACTGTGGTCCAAGTGTTTTTATATAAAATAGGCAAAACAATATAACTTGGATGACTACTGCCATATCACTAACTTATCGAAGTATAATCGAAATATGAGATCACACAACCTTGCGGTGCTGGTTAGTTGCCAGCACAAAATTGAAAATAGATAAATATGTACAGCAAATATATAAACTATAAAAATGTTGTCTCAGACGACCGTGCGGTACCTGTTAGTCATCAGTACCTGTTATAAAAAATGCAAATATAATAATACAGTTATGGAGTACGTATTAGTCATCGGTACGGAAAAGTTCTGACATCACTGTAGTTGAAACGTCACATGTCCGTGGCACGAGATGGCAGGATGCTGAAGTTAGCTGCTAGAAGTATATCCGCAGGCAAACTTGTTGATGCAGCTCACTCTCGAGAATGGTGAGGGAGAACTGTTGCGGCTGTAGATGGCTAGTAGATAGTCTCTATTATGATCACATACTATATAATTTATGGGGATACTGAGAAAGTTCCGTAAGGTTGCAGATTTTGAAGTTGTCCCTTAATCATAAAGGGCTACGTTTAAAAGTTGATGGATGTATGAACATTCTTGTGGATTCAAGGCGAGATGCACGGCATAGCTCGTGCTATGCACAAGGCAATGCCCCTAATAGACTATGGTCAAAATGTTAAGAGCTGTACACAATCCTGGAATGTGCGGAATTTGGTATACCACTTTTTAGGTGTGGCTGGCAGATCTGGCAATTTATCCGTACTCACCACTGTCTCACATACTAATTTAGAGATCTTACATAATAGTCAAAAGGCCCATCCGCATCACAGGTCCTCCTGCGGTGTCACTTGGTGAGGGACCTTTTCTTTAATTTAGTTATAACACTGTTTTGCGAATGCGGTGCATGTGCTCCCAAGACAAGGCTCAAAACCGATATGCACTGCTGCATGGTATAGACACCAATGGCAGTAAGCAGTTATCCATGACTCGGTCTGCTCTGGCAGCAATGACTTTCATCAAATTATATTCTAAATCAAGTCCTCCAGCGCACGTGTTAAATGGATTGTTTCGTGGTGGAGAATAACCTGCTATAAAGACCACCTACCTGCCTTTGTAGTCCATTTTCTTCAATTGTATTTAAACCTCTAGTAACCGTCTGACCGCTGAGTTTTTGCAGACGACATATTCTAAAGGTTATATCTCTGAACCCGATACATATTTTGAAAAAAATTGGACTGAAAGTTGTTGGTGGCTAAGCCGGCAACAAATTTCAGTCGAATTCTTTTTAAAATATTCAACAAGTCAACAGCTTTGGAAAATTGAAAGTATTGGCTGCACTGGCTTGCAGCAGTGAGACAGTTAAGAAACCAGCTGTTGTTAGCACTGATATCATCTATTTTCGTTTAAACATTGTTCAAAATCACTAATGCAAAAAACAGTCCAGATGTTGTTGTCAATATCTCGAAAACTAAACCGTTTGACTGAAAGTCATTGGAAGTGACACTGATGGATGTAAGACTTAAGTAAGATTAGTTGAAATGCCAATGTTCTAGGTGAGCGATACAGGCCCATTGGGCCTCTTGTTTTATTTATGTGGGTATCTACAGATCACGAGTTGCTTTTTCTTTACCATATTCTATCCAACAGCTCCACGTCGGAGCCTGTTGTATTTCTCAAACTTCTGAAGCATAGTCTATGACTCACATAAGTGGTTCGAGGGCGCTGGACGTATGGTCGGAATTAGAATAATCTCTGGATCTAAATTCTCTAGAGCATGAACGTGACGATCTAGCAAGTTCTTGAGTGTTGCCGAATCGACTGTCATGTAGAATCGCTGGTTATGATCCGTCATGGTATATAGCTCGACCGAAGAACTTCTATGAGGGTTACCTTCGAATTGATCTATTGGCACTTTGGTAGAGCAAATCTACTAAATTACTGTCAGTGAAGAACTTGCCATTTATAGTTACTTACAGAAATCCAAGACCTCAGCTAAATATCCCATTATACGAGCTCCCTTAGCATGCAGTGGCTTAATTAATGCATCACCTACTCTTTCAACAGAAGTTTCGGGGAAGTCTGTCTCAGAAATAATCGACATGGGTGTAGACGGTGGCATAAACCCGGGTAGGTGTTCGGGTTGAATGTTGGTTCCCATAGAGATGGTAGGTTTACCTAGCGGTCTAATAGCTGGTTTACTCGACCCAAAATTAGATTGATTCATATGTAGTCTAAAGTTTTGCAATGTCTGAGACTATAGGTTGGCCTTGGATCTAACTGACAAATCTCTGTGTGAAAGAATACTTTGCATCTTGTTATCTATAATCACCGCCGAGCGGATGCTGTATGCACTATTTAGAGTATATTAATTTTAGAGCCAGTATTTAGATTTTCTATCTGGTTATGAGACAGGAGAGCCATTTTTGAACGCAATCATGATGATTACTGGGCGAAAAGCTTCGAGATTAGCGGTAGCACTGCTGGTAGTAGAAACTGTAAAAATCCTCTGCTTCATATAACCTTGCCCCTATGATATAATGGTCCAAGGACTCTTATATGCCAACGATATTTGACCAGTTGCGTGTAGAGAATTCAATTAAAATTAATTTCACTTCAAGAGTATACTTACCTTCCTAACACTTTTATATTCCCAAATGTGGACTATCACTCAATAAAAACTCAGATTGAAAAAGTAAGGTGCCCCTACTGGGCAGGTAGTCAGTTGACAGTCCGACGGATGCCAGCCCCAACCACCTGCATGCGTAGACTGACACTTCCCCTTTTCCAATTTATTGGCAAAAGAGACACATGCACTAAAGTTTTTCAGAAGTTTTTCTGCATTTGTCTTCGCTCTAGATTGAATTTTAAACCTTCCTGATCATGTCTGACCATGTGAAATCGTTAGAGGCCACGCCAGGAACAAGTCATCAGGTGAATTCAATTACATTTCTGTCTAATTCGCGTCATGATTCACTTTATGTGTTTCCGGGATTCGCGATTGGACGTGATAGGCGCCATTAAAACTGGTTAAATCATATTTGGCGCTATGATATACTAATCTCTCTTTGTTTTTGTGTCCGCAGGTATATGTCTTTGATTGTTGGTCACTAAAGAAAGAAGAGAAATGGTTTTCTCTCCACCATTACTCCCTTTTCCCAATGTTAGGACAGAATTCTATGCCCAGAGTGAGTTGGAGTTCTCAGAAGAGCTCACTTTGCCCTTTTGATCCCTCCCCCCCCTCTTTTATGGTGGAGAGAATTGGTCATAGATGGTGGACTTTTCAAGAGCACAGGATTGGGTAGTACGTCTATGCTAAGGATGCAGGTATTCTAGTGTTATAATATTTAGGCACTCTAAATTATTTGAAATATTTACATGATTTCTGATGCCAATTTTCCCACCATTTATCAGATGGTTTGCATAGCTTATTGCCTATCCATTCCATTCTATATGCTCTTAGAATTTAGAATACAACTCGTCCTTACACCTGGATGTTGTTTTCCAGTCGGATTGTCTTCTTATTTTTAAGCTATGACGTAATAATCAGCCTTGAACTTGTTATTAACAACATGGTTTTGTCCACGCCTATTTATCATTAGTTTGTAGTGGTCTTTTGGACCAGTAATCCTCACTCCTTTTATTTTGGTTTTGAGTTTACTAACTTAGTTAACTAAAATACTCATTGTCTTTGTCTTGTGGCCTTTCAGAAATCTGGTTGTGCATCCTGTGGACGTTTCTTAAAGACTCGATTTGCGCCACATTTATGCTTCAAGTGTAGCACTTGTAATCCACTCATAATCTGTGACGTTTGTAACCAGTGGTGGTGGTGGTGGTGGTGGTGGTGGTGGTGGTGGTGGTGGTGGGGTGTGTGTGAACTAATATCTGAGTTTCTTGTGTTGCAGGCCAATGATAAGGCGAGTGAGGAGGAGAGGCGGTCCAAGAAGGACCAGGAGAGTGTGAGTTCTAAGGGAAAGATGAAGGCCTCTGTATCCATGGACATGGAGGCCTTCCATCTTGAAATGATGGGGGAGGGTTGATGAAGAAGACAATAAAAGATCTGGCACCAGAGTTGCTTCACAGCATGCTCCGTGGGTCAGATGCTTTGTTGCCTTCTTCATCTCCTCCCGAGCAGAAAATCCCCACCTCTGAATCTGGTTTCCTTAGGAGTTTGCCAGTTTTCGTTCAAGATTTAGAGGTGCCCACACCCATTGATCCTGGCTTCAGGCTTGCCTAGCCGGTTGATTCAGGGGCAGCTCTTAATGATCCCGGCTGGAGGCTTGCCTCGCCGGTAGATCTTGGGCCAGGGCCGCTGGACCCAGGTTCCCGCTTCTCAGGTTCCCTGGGTCATCCATGGCCCACGGGTACTATATCCTCTTATGGTACCTTCCCTGTCCAGTCTGGGTTAGCGTTCTTTGCTAACCCATGGGTTAGCGTTCTTTGCTAACCCAGAGTCTAATCTTTCTGGCCAGGAAGATGATTTTCGGCTGGGGGTCAAACATTCGCAGGTAACCACAGAGGAGGACTGGTCTGACGCGTGCCAATGGCTGGTAAACGTCACACCAGAGCTCAATGTGGAGCAGTCGGCTATCCAGCGGGACCAGCCCCCAAGGTTGGCAGGTCAGTCGACAACTAGCACAATTCCATCTATGCCACTGGCGGAACATTGTGGATATGTTTACAGCGGCAGAGACGTCCATTAAGGCTAATGGACATCTCGCGAAGGCCCCTCGCAAGGTGGCAAAGTGGTGCTGTGGTGCCTAAGTAAAGCGTGGATGACCATGCTATGCTAGGTGAAGAGACGCGGCCAGGTTCCCGGTCTGACACGGGAGCTCTGTGCTCAAGCACACTGCACTCAGCTAACACAGTTCTGCACACTGTAGAGGACAGTTCGAGAGCATCCATTGTGTTGCTCTCGCACGTCTTCCAGCTGTTGCAGGGGTGGTGACAGCATCTGCATCGCACCATCCTAGTCCAGTCTCAGTCCAGAGAGCCATCCAGGATGGTATTAACCTGGCTCTGGATTGTTTGATTCGGTCAGTTACCAGGAGTGTCTGGGCATAGCACACTTTTGCACTTGACAATTTGTTCCCGTCCCAGGATCTTTACAATAGGCTGCTGTGGACGCCTATGTCAGGTTCTGGACTCTTTGGAGGTGCGGGATGTAGGCACCTCCATGAGACGGTGACCCTGGTAAACAACCAGAGGGTGCTACGTGAACAATTTGAGGTGCTCCGTAGCGAGCGTGTTCGTGCGGCTCCCCCTGTGTACCATTCTCAACAGGCCCGTGGTGGCGGTGGCCGGGCCAGAGGCCAGCCCCAAGCACAGCGCAGGCATAGGCTGCGCGTGAACCAACCTGCAGCTTGGGGACATAGGCTCCTGCGCACCCAGCCTGAGGCAGCTGCCCGCGCACCTCAGTGCATGGGGTGCGGGCTGTGGCATGCGAGGATGTGGTCATGGTAACGATACCTGATGTGCTGGTTACCACGGAAAGGACCACAACAGTGCTGCTAGAACCAGAGAGAGTGCCACTCTATGTCCATCTCTTGTCCTAGGTGGACCAGTGGGAGTCATCTGGCCCTCCACAGGCAATAGTGGGAATGGTTAACTCAGGACCGCTTAGTCTTGCGATGGCTTTCAGCCGGGTATCATCCCAACTGGATAGTATGACTGCCATCGCAGCTGTCTCTGGTACCGATCTGGACTCAAAAGTCCAAGAGATCAAAATCAAAAGTTGTGTATCGAGGAGGAAATAAATTCCCTCATACTAAAAGGAGCAATTCAACCTGCACAAAATTTCACAGGCGTCTATTCAACCGTGTTCCTAGTGTCAAAAAGCACTGGAGGGTGGAGGCCAATTCTCAACCTTAAGCCACTGAGCATGTTCATAGACACGCCGAGTTTCAAAATGGAAACAGTGAAAACAATGGTGGCTGGGTTGGAGAAGGGAATGTGGACAGCATCAAGAGACTTGAAGGATGCATATATACACATTCCAATGGCAAGGAACTTTCACCAGTTCCTGAGATTTGCATTCCAGGGAAGGCAGAGGGAATTCAAGAGTCTACCTTTTGGAATTTCGACAGCTCCTTGGGCCTTCACCAGGGCGGACCTTGCCATAACATTATACAGCCACAGGGGAAGCATAGTTGTCCACACGTACATAGACGATTGGCTGTTAAAAGCACACAATAAGGAAAGTCTATCAGCAGATCTGGAGATTGTTTTGAAAACTCTCACAGACTTAGGCTGGATAATACTTTCAAAAATCAGAGCTGAGTCCATCCCGGGAGTTTCTTTACCTGGGAATGTTCTTCGATCTAGTGACAGGATATGTTTATCCTACTCAAGAGAGGGTACAAGTACTCGTCTCAGTAATACAGTCAGTGTGCAACAGTTATCATGTCCTGGCACGAGTTTACTTGAGAATGCTAGGATTGATGGTTTCTCTGGAACCAGTCATTCCACAGCCGACCTATCCAGTTATACCTCATGACACAGTAGACCCAGAGTACAGGATCCCCACCCTCAAATAACGAGGTATTCAGATGCATCAATGGAGGGATGGGGAGCTTGCCTTTAAGAAGCTACAATATCAGGGCTTTGGAATCTGGATCAGTCATAGGAACATATCAATCTACTGGAATTATGGGCAGTAAATTTTGGGCCTGGAACAGTTTGTGAAGAAAGTTCCAGGCAAGATAGTTCTAGTTCGATCAGACAATCCAACAGTAGTGACTTACATAAACCGCCAGGGCGGAACAAAGTCGCCCAGTCTCTGTATGATGACATGGAAATGGCTTTGCTGGTACCTGGATCACAGGATTACCCTGAAAGCAGTTCGTATTCCGGGAAGGCTAATGAGCCCAAGGATGAGTGTTTAACCAACGGAGTGACAACTAAATCAATGTGTGGCATTGTGGGATCGTCTGTTCAACCACTGGGGGAACCCCAACATAGATTTATTTGCAAGGAGGACGAATGCAAAGATTATGATGTACGTCTCCGATTCCAGATCCGAGCGCTATGGAACAGATGCATCAGCTATCAGCTGGGTGGGAATGTATGTATACGTATTCCCTCCAGTAATCCTGATTCCAAAAATTCTTCAGAAAATCGGGCAGGCTGGGTGGGAATGTATGTATACGCATTCCCTCCAGTAATCCTGATTCCAAAAGTTCTTCAGAGAATCAGGCAGGGGGAATGCCAAGTGCTTCTGATTGCCCTAGATTGGCCAAGCCAATCATATTATACGGATCTGCTGGACCTTCTGGTCTGCGGTCTGGTTCCTCTGCCACTGATGGACAATAATATCTTCCAGGGCAAGGACCGTCATAACAATCCATCAATGTTCAGATTGACCGCGTGGAAGTTGTCAAGGTATCTAGAATTAAGGAGGGTTTTTCTGAGCATGCATGGCATTCATGGTAAACGCCAGAAGGGGGGTCAACCTCCAGAGCATATAACTATAAAATCAACAGATTTGCAGAATGGTGCTAAAAAGGATGTATTAATCCAATGGATTCATCTATTCATGTTGTAGCCGATTTCCTCTGTCACCTGTATGATGGTACATGTTTTGTGTGGATCTTTCTTGAGAGTGTAAGAAAATGAAGCTTTTTCATCCGATGTCCTGTAGTACATTGGCACTAGTACATAGAGAATGTATGGGGGACATTGAGGTCATTCTGTCTCCATCCCAAGAAAAGCTGGGAGGGGGGGGGGGGTGCTGGCGCATATGACATATGGACGTCATCAGCCATCGGTTGTGTTATCCGATGTTCAAATCATTTCCTGGTTGTGTTCTCACACAATTTCATAAGTTAGTGCCTTTAACACAGAAACGTCATAGGGAAGAGCTGGTCTTTTGACCTCGCCTCCCTTCCGCCAAATTCACTGACGAGTTCTGGCAATATCAAAGAGTGTTAGGGAGGTAAGTATACTCTTGACGTCTCACAGATTTCTTTTTTCACATAGGAGTTGATACTTACCTCCCTAACACAGACCCGGCCTCTCCGCCCCACAGAGGCTCGGTCTTCAGGCTTACTTAGTTGCATTGTGTCAGTCAATAAATTAGTCAGCAGAAGTGTCAGTCTGCGCATGCGCGTGGTTGGGGCTGGCATCTGCCGGACTGTCAACTGACTACCTGCCTGGTAGGGACACATTACTTTTTTTATCTGAGTTTTAATTGAGTGATAGCAGATATTTGGGAGTATCAGAGTGTTAGGGAGTTAGGCGTAGCATTAGATAAAGGTTTTAAAAGGTGAAGATTCTCTCAGAACATCTGACTTTTAGTACTTTTAAGGAGTTCGCCACAAGCACTGCTGCTTCTATCACAATCGCTGCTTCTAGAACGTCTAGACGTCCATTACAGGTTTTTACTGCTATTGTTGCTATCTATACGTAAGTGGAATAAATTTCTCTGGATAATATATTCGACTGCAGACGTGGATATTCAGGTGTTGTCTGTCTTAAATTTACTAGTAGATATGAATGACATTCAGGTGTAGCATCATTATATGATTCTTGGAATGCTCGACTATTCCTCAGATAAATTTAGCTAGTCAAAATATTAATACTCACCATATTTCTGGGGTTCTTGAATAGTATAAGATAATGAGAGTTTGGCGATGTCTTAATGACTCTTATTCTTCGAGAATAAATTCTGAACTATGTGGATAATAGAGGAGTTTTTGTGATGACCGCATTTCATAAAGAGCGCAGTAACTGGGTTGTCAACCTTAGTCATTAGATCGTCCAAAATTATGAGATTCATCTTAGACACATCCAGTTGTACATATTGAACTCCCTCACATAACTCTATAGATGGGTCTAACCACTCGTACGACTCTTGGTATGAACTGTAACATAAGATAATCCGATCCACAGGATTGTCGAATAACCGATGTGTATTTTACTCCTTCATGAGGCGGCTTGGTGTAGTGGCTAACTCTCAGGACTACTTAACCAGAGAACCCAGTTCGTGCTTGAGCGGTACACGATCTCACCATCATTGGAAACATGGGCAATCTCCTTCGCTCCTTGCCTTTCTCCACCCAGGACTATAAATGGGAACAAGTGAAAAATGGGGGAGGGGGGGGGGTGAAAGTTGCCAATAATAGACTGAAATAAAACCAGCCTAGATATGCCGTGAATGGGACCTGGAATCAAGGACTCGATAGACATCAATCAAACCAATAACCTCTATTTTACCCCCCTTGGGTCGGCCACAACATTAGAATGATGCAGGGATGTTTAAAATGATGAAACAGGTTATCCTCAACAATAATGCAGGAATTACGGTTTAAACTTTTCATTGCCTTGCTGTAAGATTTCTTATGCTTGAATGTTCGCAGATCCTGATAAACATATTTTGTAAATTTATCTAGACCTCTTGACAGATTCGATTATTAGACTGGAAAATATGAGTTGGTGAGCTAATTAGCTAATGTATAGATATATAATCATTTTACTCGAATAGCGGCATTAACGCGCCATTGTTGATTGACGTAGGAGGTCTTTGTCAAATCACGGTGAAAAGGTGTGTGCAACTATAGAGCATTGCGATGAAGACCTTTGAGAGGGATGCGGTTGAAACCCTTATAACCCAGCGCACCATCGAATGTACTTCCAATGGAGTTATGTTATGTAATATGGTCTGCGGAGCTATAAGACATTTTGGAGTTATATGAATCTCGGACGACTTCTAGTAGTGATGCAGGTTTGCGAACCTTTATTAATGTACTATGATATTGACATGCCTTCATATGTCCAGGAGTAATTATTTAGCTCTCGAAGCAAGATAAAGTATCCGGAGGGTGTTAAGCATTTTACGCCATGAACCGGTAAATGCTCAGACTTCGAATCATCCGAGTATTTGAACCCTACCCATCAGTGAAAATCTATGTTATCTGTTCTTAAAACCTTGAATAATGTACAGCATAATGCTGCTATTGTAAAATGTTTCTTTTTGAGACTTTTGAACCAAATTTGAGCGATAATAAAATGAAAAACTTTAAAAGTCATGTCTGTCTTGATGTATTACATAATATACATGAGGGTGAATGGTGGAGTCCATCCCCCACCCACCCACCACCCACCACCCACCACCCCCCCCCCCACACACACACACACACACACACACACGCACCAGATAGCGTGAAATACTGGAGGGGAGAAATGCTATTGTGACACCCCCCCCCCACCACCACCACATAGATTTTCACTGATGGGTAGGGTTCAAATACTCGGATGATTCGAAGTCTGAGCATTTACCGAATCATATATATCTCCAGGTTTTTAGGAATAAAGCTCATCTGAAAGCTTGGCTCATGAAAGCTTGGCTCAGACCTGGGCATCACAGGGTCACTAGATATTAGTGGATTGGGCGGGGTGCAATGGGTACGTCACAGTTTTAAACTCAGGGGAATAGATTAGACATTCCGGTGAATTAAATGTTTTACTATTTATAGAGGGGTGGTGCAACAGATTTTTGAAAACTTTTTGACTGAATGAATCCTGACATACATGTATTTCAGAAAATGCTACAACAACAGCCCGGATTACTCTCATGTAAATCTAGCTTACTACTACGATTATTATTATTATTATTATTATTATTATTATTAGATCACTTGGCCTCTCAGGCCAAGTGAGCTTATGCCGTGGCGACTGTCCATCTGTCCATCATCCGTCAACTTTTGCTTTAAACGACTTCTTCTCAAGAACCACTGGACCGATTTTAATTATATTTGACAGGTAGCATCCATATGGCATAGCGATTAAAGTTTCCTCAAATGAAGCCGATCGGCCAAAATTCAAGATGGCCGCCGGCCAAAATAGCCGATTTTTAGAAACACTTAAAAAAATCTTCTCCGAAACCGCTGGAGGAATTGATTCAAATCTCATAACACATCATCTAGTGCAAGGGTAAACCCAAGTTTGTTCAAGGCAATCTAATTGGACGATTTGCCTGGCGGCCATCTTGGATGACCTAGTTTTCGCGAAAACAACTTCTCCCGAACCGCTGAAGGGATAGACCTGAAATTAGGTAAATATGCTTAGGGACCAAGGTACATTCAAGTTTGTTCAAGCGAAGTTCGTACGTTAAAAAACATGTCCGCCATCAACCAATCAAAATTTAGCGTTTGTTGGTGCTATTGGCTTTTTTGTATTTGATGTATTTTGATGGCGAAAATTGCTTTATATATGCTTATCAGTGTGGCGAGTTCAAATATGCCACTTTGGAGACTGTCAGATAACAGGTTTGGCTGCCATCTTGGTTTGTTTGCCAGCCATCGGCTCCCATAGTAAAGCAATGGGCCCATAGTAAAGCAATGTGGAATTCTTTAAACGACTTCTTCTCAAGAACCACTGGGCCAATTTCGATTATATTTTGGAGGAAGTATTCATAGGGCATAGAGATCTAAGTTTGTTCAAACAAAGCGGATCGGTCAAAATCCAAGATTGCCCCCAGCCAGAATGGTCGATTTTTAGACACTTTAAAAAAATCTCTGAAACCGCAAGAGGAATTGATTCAATATTCGTAACACATCATCTATGGCAACGTTAGACCCAATTTTATTCAAGCCAACCTTATTGCCCTATTTGCTTGGTGGCGATCTTGGATGACGTGGTTTTCCAGAAAACGACTTCTCCCCCAGAACCGCTGAAGGGATATAGCTGAAATTTATTAAATATGCTTAGGGACCAAGGGCCATTGAAATTTGTTCAAAGGAATTTTGTATGTTAAAAAACATGGCCGGCATCAACCAATCACAATTTAGCATTTGGTGGTCATATTGGGTTTTTTTGTATTCGATGTATTTTAATGGCGAAAATTGCTCTATATGTGCTTATCAGGGTGGTGAGTTCAAATATAACACTTTTGAGACTGTTGGATAAACGGTTTGACTGCCATCTTGGTTTGTTTTTCTGCCATAGCCTCCCATAGTAAAGCAATGGGCCAATAGTAAAGCAATGGGGAATTCTTTAAACGAGTTCTCAAGAACCACTGGGCCGATTTCAATTATATTTGGCAGAATGCAGCCTTAGGGCATAGAGGTCTAAGTTTGTTCAAACGAAGTTGATCGGCCAAAGTCCAAGATGGCCACTGGCTAAACCAGCCGATTTTTAGAAATGTCTTTAAAAATCTCCGAAACGGCTTCGGGGTTGATTCAAAACTCATGAAACATCATCTAATACAGGAGGGGAACCAATTTGTTCAAGAGAACCTGATTGGTCCATTGGCTTGGTGGCCATCTTGGATGACCTAGTTTTCACGAAAACAACTTCGTATCCAGAATCATTCAACGGATTGGGCCGAAATTTGGCAGATATGATAAGGGACTAAGGGCCATTAAGTTCTTGTTATTATTATTATTGTGAGGCGCGATAACATTTTCAGGATTTTTGCTGTAGGCCCCTTGTTGGTTATGTTAAGAACTAGATCTAAGATAGGCTAAACCCAGAGTCTGGCTACATTTGGGCATGTTAAAATGATTTTTAGTACACTCAGCCAAGCGCATCAATGGACAATTGTGTTATAGCTTTTGTAGAATATCTAGTACATGCAGGCCCTCTAACAGGTGCACACCTCACCCCCGCCATTGCTATAGATTGGCCATGCTTGTGTTCAAACTTTAAGCTCTTAAAACTATTAACTCATACTCACGATCTGTGATACCATTGATTGGTTCCTCAAGACCGTTACCTCAAGGGGAAGGTGTATAATAATTTTGTAGAATGACCTGCACACGCAGGGCTCTAACAGTTCCATGGGGCCATTACACCTGACAAAATAAGTTATCAATATATCTGACCTATACATTGTCTACGATATGGCCAGCTTTGCAGCTGACCTTTGCTTTGGTGACAATATGGATGGCTTTGCAGATGAAGGGCAACTCATTAGTGCATTAGGCCATGCCCCTTCCATGGGTAAACACATGATAAACCCATCTGAGACTATAAACTGATCTGACGAACCCATGGCGACGATATAAACGTCCTTACCAGTGCGATGATATAAACACAATTATGCCACGCCCCCAGACCATAGGTCATGCCCTTTCACACTTTATTAGGCCTGGGAACGAGTCAGATATCATCAATAGAGTCAACCTATCCAGGGTGACGATGTAGATGACATTAGCCCATAATCCACCCATTAGAAACGCACCCATTACCTGGGGTCTTCTACCCCCATAGCGACAGTATAGATGGCCTTACCATGGTGACAATATTGAGGTCAATCTGAGTGGCCTAGGTCTCATATGATCTTTACCAGGGTGATGAAATAGACATTGATCTGATTGGCCTAGCGGTGACACATGATATGGTGCCATGACAATGACATAGACATCGATATGATTGGCCTAGACATGTCACATGACCTTGGACACGCCTCTAAGACCTTCAAACCTCATTACACCTGTCAATTATCCACATGTTCCCGCACATATGCATCACTGAAAGCACCGGAGATATAGACGTCGATCTGGTTGGTCGAGAGCTGGTCACATGACCTGTTATGCCATGTCATGTGCATATTGTGTCACGCCCACATGACCATATACGGGCATAGTGTGCGACCCATTTCAAAAATCTATAAATCTAGATCACACTCCGTGATCATATATGGTCATGTGGGCGTGGCCTAATATGCAAATGAGATGTGCTCGCGACCAATCAGATCGACGTCCATATTGTTGGCATTCTACTCAGGTGAACGTCACAGGCCCTTGGGCTTATTATTATTATTATTATTATTATTATTATTATTATTATTATTATTATTATTATTATAGGAGACAGTGGCAGTGTTTGCTGGACCGATGCCGAATGTATTGGCAAAAATTCTATCTGTCGCGAAAATGTATGCGTAGACTGTCCCTTTTTGACTACTAAGAATCCAACTGGAGGCAGCTGTGTCCCAAGTATGTAATAATAATAATAATAAGAAGAAGAAGAAGAAGAAGAAAATACTGTATGTACCCAGACACACACGCATGAGTGTACACACAGCGCACAAGCACGCATGCACAAATGAACACATGCATGCACGGATGCATGCATATACGCGCTGGGTATTAGGCAGCAAGCTTCTTCAGCAACAAATTAGCTATGTCGTTTGGCAGTAATTATATTTACAAAATTCAGAAAAGCCTTTGATATCTCTGTATCTATTGAGCTCCCAGACATGAAGAATATTAATTTGTTTGACAAATTCAGAGATTCAAAATAAATATCATTAAGTTCATTGAAGAAATGTTATCGCTCATGTTTAAATAACTAGCATTTATTCACAAAGTGTAATCCATCCTCAACATTGCCAGAATTGCATAATCTCCATCCTCTGTGTTCAGCTGGTCCTTTGGACCTAGTGTGTTAGATTATATACAAACAGAGTCGGCGCTTAATCTTAGGCCGTGTTGTGTTCTTCAGTATGGCGTTATTCCTGATTAATTCTCTAGTGAGAACACAGCCTTAGCTTTGAGAACCCTCTGTTGGAATTCAATAAGAAGCCCAAACCCAGTAGCAAATCATGTCTTAAACAGGCTGATAAGAGAGTTTTTGCCAGGTTTAGCACTAAACCTCATCCGTATTCAAGTTCAGCCATGTTCTCACTGGAGACTTAATCCGGAGTAATGCCATACTGAAGTATGGCATTATTCCCGATTACTCTCTAGTGAAATCACGGTCTTAAACTCGGTAACAACTACACCAGGTTTAAACCAGGTTTAAGATTAACACATTTTAACACTTTGGTGTAGTGTTGGCGCATCCGCATTGTTCCTCATAGAGACATTCTGGTCCGTACACGGGTACGGATCGTCCTAACGGAAGTAGAGGAGTGGCGGTAGGGTCGCCTTTTTTCACACCTTTTAAGTTGTTGCTGCCTAAGGCAGCAACAACTTTCAGTCAAATTCTTAATTCCGTTGTTATTTTGACACCTTTTTTCCTTTGATCTCTGCCATCTTTTGAAAAGGTGTGAAAAAGGCAACCCTATCTCTCCTGTTCTGGTTGGATGTTAGTTGTAGAGGATGGCCATAGGCCCCCTCCCCTCATTAAATCATGTGCCTTCTGGCATCCAATCAGGTGAGCCTAATGATAGACAAGGATAGACAAGGTTAATGCATAGCATAAGTATGATTGACAGGTTACATGTTTGGACTCGTCTTTTCCGGACTCCAGGAACTCATTCAATCACGAAGCCCCACCCCTCATAAAATCATGTGCCTTGGGTCGTCCAATCAGGTGAGCTTAAGGGTAATTAGCCTAATGATAGACAAGGATAGACAAGGTTAATGCATAGCGTAAGTATGATTGACAGGTTACATGTTTGGACTCGTCTTTTCCGGACTCTAGGAACTCATTCAATCACGAAGCCCCACCCCTCATTAAATCATGTGCCTTGGGTCGTCCAATCAGGTGAGCTTAAGGGTAATCCGTGTAGTTATTGACAAGGGTTAATGCATAGCGTAAGGTATGATTAACCAGCTACATGTCTGGACTCGTCTTTTCGGACTCGGGGGAAAATCATTCAATCCCAAAGCCTCACCCCTCGTTAAATCATGTGCCTCCAGGCATCCACTCAGGTGAGCGTAATGGTAATTAGCATAATGATTAACAAGGTTTAATTCATAGTGTAAGGATGATTGACAGGTTACATGTCTGGACTCGTCTTTTCTGGACTCGGGGAACTCATTCAAGCATGGGAGATCTTCTTCTTCTTTTCAATCGCTGGTATCACACTTGGAGAGCCGTTCTCAAAATGAAATCTGTGGTTTTCTGCAATTCTTCCACAGGCCCATACAGCTTTTCAAGAAAAGAGGTTGACAAAGGCCAGATCTCTTCTCTCAGCAGCTGATACGTACTGCAACATTGAAGTATGTGCTCTGTGGTCTGTTCTGCTTCTCCAAAAGGACAAGCAGGTGATGTTGTAAGGTGGAACCGCCTGTACATGTGTTGGTTTAGTCTGTTGTGCCCAGTTCTGAGACGAAAAATGGTCACTTGCTCTGGCCTCGAGAGATGATGGTAGGTATCTTCTGATTGAGGTGTTCTATAGAGTGACATGATGATAGTCTTCACCTCTGTATGGGCAACCATGTTTTCTGTCTGATTCTCTTCTGCACCCACCTTTGCCATCTTGTCTGCCTCCTCATTTCCTTGGACTCCACAGTGTGAGGGGATCCACTGCAATACTATCCGAAAGCATTCGATGGTTTGTAGTGCTTCTTCAAGTTGTGGCAGCTTACCTTTGGTGATAGCCTCAAGGACGGAGCGGGCATCAGATAAAAAGACAATCTGTGCAATAGGGTCTGCTGTTCTGCTGATGGTATTAGCTGCATGAACCAGTGCTTCGACTTCAGCTCTGTAGTTTGTGCAGTGTTTGCCTGTCGGTATTGCAGCTGACTCATGTTGTCCGTTTGGATACTGTATGTGCAGTCCGGCACCTCCGCTCCTAATTTGGCTGATCCATCTGTGTAGATCCTTATCCATGTCTCCTGAGCGTCAATTTCTTCCAGCATGGCTAGGGTCAGGGCCTTCTTGCTCACATCACTGTGTTCATCTTTGGTTGTGTGATGAGGTACTGTGGTGCGAATAGTTATGCTCTCTAGTTTGTTTTCCCAGGGTGGAGGATCAAGGGTGTGGTTTGGGTCTTCTATTTGTGCTGGAAACATTTCTTGGTGTTTCGTTTGAAGTGCTTTTGTCTCTTTCACAAAACTTGATCTTTTAAGTCTTCCTGATGACAGCTGTGCTTGCCTGATCTTCATCGGGTGGTTGTTGAATGATTTGAACTTTGCAGCTTGGATCAGTGCTTTGCATTCCCTTCCTTTGCTAAGTGGGGGGGGGATGCCTGCTGTCTGCCCCATTTTTCTATTGGTGTTGATCTCATTCCACCAGTGATGATGCGCAGTGCCTGGTTTTGTACTCTGTCGAGGTTTTGTTGATGAGATTTAGCTGCAGTCATCCATGAGCTGGATCCATACTCAAGGTGTGGTCGTACGGCACCTAGGTAGATGGTCTTGAGGATCCTTTCATTGGCACCCCACTTTGTTCCTGCCAGCTTCCTCATGATGTTTAGCTTTCTTCTGGCCTTTGCCTCTGCGATCTGGATGTGCTCCTTCCATGTTCATCTTCTGTCATAGGTGACTCCCAGGTATGTCTGATGGTCCTCGGACTCGGGTGGAGTACCGCCCAATGTCAGATTACCAACCTTGGTTTTGGTGGACAGTGAGAATAGCATGGCTGATGATTTTTCTTTGTTGATGGTAATACACCAGCGATTGGCCCAAGCTGTAATTCTGTCCAAGGCGAGCTGCATTCTGTACGTGGCAGTCGTTGTGTACTCCTCGGTGCACCAGAGCACGAGGTCATCTGCATAGAGGGCTGCTTGGATCCCATTGGGCAGCTCTGCTGCAATGTCATTAATGAAGAGTATGAACAGAGTTGGTGATAATACTCTGCCTTGTGGCACCCCTTGTCTCAGCAATACATTCTGTCCAGATTGTCCATCCACCAGCACCCAAGCTCTGCGATTGTGTAGGTATGACTTGGTCCATCAGAACATGTTGCCACCGATGCCTGTGCGCCGGAGCTTCACAAGGAGGCCATCCTTCCACACCTTGTCAAATGCCTTCTGCAGATCGATAAAGGCATCTAGCATCACCTTCTTGGCTTGAAAAGTATTCTCTATGACCTGTGCAAGATGTGTTGTTTGATTTCCTGTGCTCCTGTATCTTCTGAAGACGGCCTGCTCTGAAACTATAATGTTCTCCGACTCCAGGTACCACTGCAACCGCTGGTTGATGATGCGCTCCATGGTCTTGAATATGCAGCTTGTAAGACTGATAGGACGGCAGCTCAGCACTTTCGTCTTGTTCTTCCCTCTTTTCAGAATAGGAGTCACTCTGGCTTCTTTCCAGCACTGAGGAACCTCTTCATTGGTCCAACTGAGATTAAAGATGTCTAGCAACTTGCGGAAAGATGCATTACCAAGGTGTTGAATCATTTCATTCGTAATGCCATCTGGCCTGGGAGATTTCTTCTTCTTCAATTGGCGGACAGCCTTCTTCAGTTCTGCTAAACTAATGTCAACTTTCATTGCATCGTGAGTGTTGGTGTCTGTTCTTTCCTTTTGCTCTTTTCTAACCTCTTTTGATGCATTCGTGGTATAGAAATGTTGCTTTCTTTTGCATATGCCTTCGCAAAGGCATCTGCAGCCATCTTTCCTGTCAGTGTTTGTCCATCTTCTTCAAGAGTAATCTTCTCTCCCCCGACACCCTCATCATTCAGTGCTTTAGTCAGTCTCCATAGCTTTGTGGTGTGTCTCTCTAAATTAAACCATGCCATCTTTTCCATCCAACTTCTTCTTTTGGCCTCCAGCTTGGTCTTTATATACCTGGCTTTAGTTTGTTGTAGCGTGAAGTGGTTTTCATGACAGGGATTACCCTCTGCATCTTCTCTGGCCTTGTCTAGTTTTTCATGTGCTGCTTGCAGTTCTGTTGTCCAGTAGGGGCGGGAGTTTTTCGTGAACCCTCGAGGAATCACTTCGTTGGCAGCCTTGAGGATACTTGAAATAAATTCCTTGACCACATTGTTAATGTTTCTCCCTTCTACTCCTATATTTTGGGTAAGCTCATTGGAACGAATGCCGAACAGACTCCAATTTGCCTTTTTGTAGTTCCACCTTGGATGTTGAGGTGAACTTGTCGAAATACTTCCAGAAAGAGAGAAGAGGACTGGGCGGTGGTCGCTTCCTCCTAACTGCGAGCCGACCACTCTACTGAGGTTTCTGTGAATGTCTTCTGTACAAAATGCCAAGTCCATTGGTAGGCTGATCTGTGGGATCGTTGACAAGTAAAAGGTGCTTTTCATCTTGCCATGCTTCAATGTCTTCTCCTCGTTTATCAAGTGTTCTGTATCCCCAGCTCTGGGACTGGCTATTAAAGTCTCCCACAATGAGGAAGTGGCAGTCCGGGACCTGGATTGTGTCAAGTGAGAGATTATTGTCATTAGGGCAGTAATAATTAACAATGTCAATCACAGAGTTGCTGGTTGTTGCATTGATCTTGATATATTCTGCCTCTTCCATAAAGGTTTTGTTCTGGCTGGCGTTCATGCTGTTTCGGACCAAGGTGATCACCCCGCCTTTCTTTCTTCCTCTTCAATCACACCGGAAAATCTTGTAACCTCTGATCTTAAATGGTTTTCGTTCTTGCAGGTGTGTCTCTTGGATGCAGCAGATATCAATGTTGTTTTCGTACAGGAACTGTTCAAGCTCTGATTTCTTGTTGGTAACCCCTTCTGCGTTCCAGTGCATGATGTTGATACTGGGGTTCTCTTTTGGTTTGGTCTTCTCTTTCGGTTGGCCAGTAGCTCTCCATCCTCGTCCCCTGGCTCCACAAGACGAGTTGATGGGACCTCCAGTAGCTGAGGGTGGGCTCCTTCGCGGCGTGGAGCCCGGCGCTGCACCTGCCTGGCGGATCCTCACAGGGCGAGCACCATTTCGGTTGATTCGATCTCCAAGTGTTATTTCATTAGCGTTGTGCATAATGCTCTGGTTAGCCCCTCCAAATGTCTGGATTGACACCCAGTGGGTTACACCCCTGCGCCACGTTGAGGCCGAGCATATAGTCTTAAACAGGGGAGCATGGGAGATTAATTCTAAATGGTCAATTTATCGCGTACGGACAATTGTCGAGCGATTGTGGATGACGACTCAGTTAATCTAATGGGTTGATCATTAAAAAACTTCTGAACCTCAGAACCTTTCTTAGCCATGACAATGTACAAGGGTCAATCTATTGCATAAGGACGATCGGTTAGTTATTGCTCCAACTGTTTAAATTAACTAGTTGCACTTTAAAACAACTCCAACCACATGTAACAATCATCAGAGTCGTACAAAGTTCAGAGAAGCAATTTTCGATTGAGTAAGGTTAATAACAACCAATTACATTTTTAACATGCCTCAAACGGCCACACAATATTGGGGAAAAGATTCCAGCCTATGTTGACTCAGGGGTTGGACAGGTTATACGGGATGGTTCTCTCAGTTTTCATTTTAAAAAAACCAATAGGAGTCATTTCAGTTTTCACAATTTTTAATAAAATAAAGTTGCTGTAAATATACAGACGATAAATATACATATAATAAATATAAAATCTATAAAATATACATACGAATATATAGATGAATAAACAAAAATTTAAAAGAACGAATTATGTGCAAAATAAAAACAAAACTTATTTTAAATACGGTATAATTGTACAAATGTTTTCGAGTTGGATACAGCAACCTGTTAGTCGATCGACATGGATAATGATGCGACTCAGGTATTACATGAAAATGATTTTAAGGGCGAGTATTTAAATTAATTTGAAAACGATCTAAGCGATACTGAACCGTGTGTGTGTGTTGTAATATTTAAGGCGTTTATATGCTAGTTCCCAATGCTAGGGTCTAGACTCACGCCTGGCCTTTATGGTTTCTGTTGAATTCTTGTGACGTCGGTTTGTGCATTAGCTTGTGTCTCTCTGTGTGTGTATTGATCGCTGTCTCTCGATTTTGTCTCATGTTGCTGTTCTTGTCCATGGCTTTTCTGTTGCTCCTCATGCTTGGGCGTGGGGGATGGGGAGGGCATAACCTGGACCTAACGGGGTTGGGGAAGGGATGGGGTAGGTGCTGGGCCTTGGGGGGGGGGAGTAGGCGCGTGCGGTCTTATGACCTGATGTACCCAAGTGGGGGGGGGGGCTTTAGCTCAGAGACCTCCCGGCCCCTTTGAGTGGAGTGGGGAGGTTGGGGTGTGGGGTCTTTCGGGTCCTGGGACCAATTTGCTCTTCTGGCCATCATCCGAGCAGGCACCAGCGTGCACTTGTTTGATTTTGATTGATTAGGCAGCCCGTATGGTGACTGCGTCCATCCGAGGACGAACTCGATCAGTCATCCGGGTTGCATCCCTCCATAGTCCCATCGAAAGGTCCGACAGATTCTAATTCTAGCAATTTTGTTTTGATTTTGTAATCCGTATGTTGCGTGGTTCCATCCGAGGACGAATCCATTCAGCATCCGGTTTACTTTGATTATGCCGAATTTTTTTGCCTACCTAGCCCTAGCTCACGTTCACACAGTGATGAGCACTGTATGACGGGACCTCAATTTACAGTCCCATCCGAGAAGACTGAGCCAGTGGGGCCAAGTACATTGCTTAAGCGTACGCCAGCAGCTTGCTGTGCCAAGAATTGTCTGTCAGTCTGTCCATTTGTTGATTGGTTTGTCAGTCCGTTCGACAGACAAGCATACCTGCTTACGGACCATGAATGAGATGGACACACGTCCATGTCCCTCGCGGTCCGCCAGCAGGCAGGCCCATCTGTTGTTCTGTTGTCCGTTCCAGTCCTCCATCTGTCTTTCTGCCCATCTGTCATTGTTGTGTTCGTTGCTTCAATTTAGCTCCAGCTCTGGCTGAAAGAAAAAGAGGGGAACAATGCTGAAAGAAAAATAAGGAGAAAACAGACAGTGTGGACAGGTGTTTTGGGGCATGTACTCACATACTCTGGGTCATCAATTATGACACAGGCATGCACGAGTATGTTACTTATATTTTGTGTTTGCAAGTTTGTTTGAACGTTTACCACTGTCGTCCCGACGCCTGTAACGACAAGAATTCAGAGAATAAGTCAACCCCCCCCCACCACCACCACAGTCTACACACATCACATTTTAATAATGGACCACAAGGTGAACATTTGACACAGAGGTTAGGAGCAAACTTTGACTTGATAGTACGGTTACAGCTGGCACAAGAAGGCTTCTGAAAAAAAGGCCGTCATCCAGGCACAAGGTGGATATACCCGGTATTAATAATGACAGTCTCAAACTCGTGCACAGATGTTAAACTTCGTTTTCAGACACCATTAATGACAATCTAGCCACGTGTGTCAACTGTAGGGCAATAGTTGTCAGTTGTGTCAACGTAACCATATTCAGGCCTCGTTTTCAAGTTCAAACAAAAACATACAGTGTTTCCCCACCATCATAATCAGCATTCCTCTAGTTGCATTATTACCCCTTGCACTAAGATGGATGGGTACATAAATGTTTATGCTATTGCTTTCTTCATAGCACATGAATATACCCTCGCATGTGCGTAAAAATAGGGTGGTGCTTAACTTTTGCACAGGTGTATATATATATATATATATATATATATATATATATATATATATATATATATATATATATATATATATATATATATATATATATATATAATGGCGTTACTGTGCATCCCCTATTATCAACTCGTTGCGGAGAGGTCTGTATATATTATTTATATCATTGTGCGCGTCGACTGACTATGATTTCAATTATAGAGTCTTCTTCTTTCTTCTTTTCGTTCGCTGATCATACCGCTAGTCCTGTAAGTGACTATCGACATGATCATATGCGTTAAGTGCGTGGATCCATGGTTTATTAGAGTGCGCCGTGTGGCCTGGAACCTCCGTCTTCAGCACTCGAGGTTTATGTCAGGGTTACCTCACCCTTACCTCCTTTAGTCGCCTCTTACGACACGCGGAGGTTACGGAAGGTGTATTCTAAGCCCCACCTACAGGGCATTTATAGAGTCATTGCTTGATTTACCAAAAAAACGATAGAATCGTTAAAAGCTTAGCCAATAAGTTATTAGACCATAGCCGTATAGCGATTCAGCGCGGAACGTTGTAATAAAAAACGTTGTTTCACGTAAAGAATTTATTTTTTCATGTTTCTTTGTCTGCAGATGTTAACAATATGGTGTTTACATTGTTTTTAACATATACGGTTTAAAAAAGCTTTCAAAGGCGATTTTCGCTTTTACCCAGATCTACTATTTGGATGTAGTCGCTAGAGTTACATCAACACCTGGCACACCTGGCACACCTGGTTCATCGCCTATCCCAAATTAAAGGTTTGTAAGAAAATCAATAACGCTGAATATGGCACTCAGGTCCGGGCGGGGCTGTATGAATGTTATTCATAACAATGTTTGAGTTGGGAGTGTTGAATGGCGATTTAGCGATTAGAGAAACTAGTCAGCTGTTACCAATATTGCCGTGGGTGAATGCTAAGCTTTTGTATGACTAATCATCATTACATTTTTTTCATGACTGGAACATACACATTATTATAGTGACCCGGGAGTAGGCCAACTTCAATAAACCTGAAACTTGTTGAAACTGTGTTAGCTAATATATCAATTTTTAATATCGGTAAAACATGTGACTAGCAATTTCCAGAAAACTATACGGGTAAGCTGTTGAATATTTTGAAACTAATTTGACTGGGCGATGTTACTGCTTATGGCGGCAACAACGCTGAGTCAAGTTACTTTCAAAGTATTCAACATAATGTTTATTAAATAGTAAAGACATACAATTAGTACAACTTGATGACCTATTAAGCGATTATAGCGGAATATCTGATTGTCCGCAGCATGCTAATGGATCTTTCCATTTTTAGCTATGCACCGCCCATCTGTAGCTAAGCTCCACCCACACCTCGATCGTGTTGGGATTAGTCGATCGATCTCTGAACTATGACTAGGAATTTCCAGAAAGCTATAAGGGTAAGCTGTTGAATATTTTGAAACTAATTTAACTGGGCGATATTACTGCTTATGGCGGAAATTTTATTTGAAAACTGAAAGAACCATCGCCTATAATCCGTCCAAACCCCGAGTCAACTTAGACTTTCTCAATAGTGCATGTACATTGGAGACACGTTAAAAATGTAATCGGTGGTTAATAACCTAACTCGCTTGAAAATTGATTTGCTGAACTTTGTATGACTCTGATGATCGTTACACATGGTCAGAGTTGTTTTAAAGTGCAACTAGTTAATTTTAATCGGTTCAAGTAATAACTGATTGTCCTTATGCGATAGATTAACCCTTGTACAATGTTATGGCTAAAAAGATCTGAGGTTTAGAAGTTTAATGATCAACCCATTTGACTAACTGAGTCGCTGAGTTCCATAATCGCTCGACAATTGTCATTAAGCGATAAATTTACCATTTAGAATTAGTCTCCTATGATGGAATGAGTTCCCCGAGTACGGAAAAGACGAGCCCAGACATGTAACCTATCAATCATACTTATGCTATGCATTAAGCCTTGTCAATCATTAGGCTAATTGCCCGTAAGCTCGCCTGATAGGATGACTGGGGGCACATGATTTAATGAGGGCGCGGAGCTTCGGGATTGAATGAGATCCCTGAGTTCGGAAAAGACAAGTCCAGACATGTAACCTGTCAATCATACTTACGCTATGCATTAACCCGTGTCAATGATTATGCTAATTACCCCTAAGTTCACCTTATTGGATGCCAGGAGACACATGATTTAATGAGTGGGAGGGGCTTATAGCCACCCTCTACATATAACATCCAATCAGAACAGGGGAGATACGGTCGCCTTTTTTCACACCTTTTCAAAAGTTGGCAGAGATCAAAGGAAAAAAGGTGTCAACTTAACAAAGGATCTAACAATTTGACTGAAAGGTTTAAACCTGAAACTTAAAAGGTGTGAAATAGGTGACTCTATCTCTGCTCCTCTACTAACGAACATGCTGGTTAGGTCTTGGGTGGTTCCCATTCATTAGAGATGAAAGTGGGATGCTCCGATGGATACAAAAGCCGATCTCGTGGATTGGCAGAACTGTTACGTTCTAGTGAGGCCGTGCAAGCATTCCTGCGCACATCATAGTGCAATACCACCATCGGAACTATTCGTGAGTCCTATATGCCGAGTATAAATGTAACAGGTTTACCCTGAGTTTAATAAGTCATAGTTCGGCACGACCAGTGGTGCTGCCGAAGGCTGGTTTATGTCGGGTTGGGCCAATGTTAGACTGGCTGGTTTAGTGAGATTTATAACTCCTAGCTGATTGAGATCTTACCTGAGGTACTTTTAATCCTGTACACTACCTAATGGAAGATTAAAGATGGAAGGTCCCCAAGGATACCCAAGCTATGTATACATGGAACATACAAAAATAACTTCCTATCTAAAAAGACTTTCGCTGAAGCGAGAGGATATACCTCGCGTGGGCCTCCGTCAGTATAAGTCTGTCATACCGAAGTTGGGTAAAACAAAAAGATAATTGGGATGTGCTTGTGTGACTTTTATACATGTGGTGTTCGGTGTTTTATGAGATACGGCTGGTCAGTCTCTGGAGATACTGGTCAGGCCAAATCTCTAAACTAATTAAGCTAGGTGGATGCTGTTGTAGTTAGCAGTCCTTCAAGAGGAATCAGTCTAATGTTTTTAGAAACACAGGTGCCCCAGAAGCCAAGCACCCTAGCATATTGTTAGCTCACCTGGTGAGCTTATGCCGTGGCGACCATGCGTCATCCATCCGTCCATCCATCAACTTGTTCTTTAAACGACTTCTTCTCAAGAACCACTGGGCCGATTTCAATTATATTTGGCATCTTTAGCGCATAGGGATCCAAGTTTATTCAAACGAAGCCCATCTGCCAATTTGGCAAAAATCTTCTCCGAAACCGCTTGGGGATTGATGCAAACCTCATGAAAGTTGATCTATAGCAAGAGCTAAACCAAGTTTTTCAAGGCAACTTGATTGGTCAAATGGTTCAGCAGCCCTCTTAGTTGACTTAGTTTTAGCGAAAATTATAAATTTGGCAGATAGGATTATGGACTAAGAGCCATTAAAGTGTGTCCATGGTCTCAATGGCCCAATCAAAATATAGCGTGTTTGGCGGACATATTGGACTTTTTTATTTGATGAATTGTGAGGTTGAAATTGGTCCATATTTTTGGGTATTCTGATCTCAAATTTGCAATTTTCGAAACTGTCGGATAAATGGTTTGGCTGCCATCTTGGATTATTTTCCCGCCAAAAGCTCCCATACTAAAGCAATGGGAAATTTTTAATGTCTTCCTCTCGAGAACTACTAGGCCGATTTCAATTATATTTGGCAGGAAGCATCCTTAGGGAATAGAGATTCAAGTTTGTCCAAACGAAGCCGATCGGTCAATTGGGCCAGCAGCCATCATCGATTTTGGCCGATTTCTAGAAACATGTTTAAAAATCTTCTTCGCCGAAACCGCTTGCGGGATTGAGTCATATCTCATGAAATATGATCTAGGGCAAGAGCTGAACTAAGTTTGTTCAAAAGAACATGATTGGTCAAATGGTTCGGCGGCGATCTTGTTTGACCTAGTTTTGGCGAAAACAACTTCTTCCCCAGAACATCTGAAGGGATTTCGCCAAAATTTGGCAGATAGGATTAGGGACTAAGGGCCAGTAAAGTTTGTTCAAGGGAAGTTGATCCATTAAAAAAACATGGCCGCTGTGGCCCAATCAATATATACCATGTTTGGCGGACATATTGGACTTTTTTATTTGATGAATTGTGAGGTTGAAATTGGTTCATATTTTTGGGTATTCTGATCTCAAATTTGCAATTTTCGAAACTGTCGGATAAATGGTTTGGCTGCCATCTTGGATTATTTTCCCGCCAAAAGCTCCCATACTAAAGCAATGGGAAATTTTAGATGTCCTCCTCTCGAGAACTACTAGGCCGATTTCAATTATATTTGGCAAAAAGCATCCTTATTGAATAGAGATTCAAGTGTGTCCAAACGAAGCCGATCGGCCAATTAGGCCAGCAGCCATCATCGATTTTGGCCGATTTTTAGAAACATGTTTAAAAATCTTCTTCGCCGAAACCGCTTGCGGGATTGATGCAAATCTCATGAAATATGATCTAGGGCAAGAGCTGAACTAAGTTTGTTCAAAATAACATGATTGGTCAAATGGTTCGGCGGCGATCTTGTTTGACCTAGTTTTAGTGAAAACAACTTCTTCCCCAGAACATCTGAAGGGATTTCGCCAAAATTTGGCAGATAGGATTAGGGACTAAGGGCCATTAAAGTTTGTTCAAGGGAAGCTGATCCATTAAAAAGCCATGGCCGCTGTGGCCCAATCAATATATACCACGTTTGGCGGACATATTGGACTTTTTTATTTGATGGATTTTGAGCTCGAAATTGGTTTTATGTGTTTTGGGGTATTCTGATCTCAAATTTGCAATTTTCGAAACTGTCGGATAAACGGTTTGGCGGCCATCTTGGATCACTTTCCCACCAAAAGCTCCCATACTGATGCAATGGGAAATTTAAAATGTCTTCTCGAGAACTACTCGGTCGATTTCAATTATATTTGCCAGGAAGCATCCTTAATCCATAGAGATTCAGGTTTGTCCAAAGGATGCCGATTAGCCAATTGGGCGGCGGCCATCTTAGATTTCAGCCATTTTTTAGAAACATGTTTTAAAATCTTCTTCGCTGACACCGCTTGGGGGATTGATGCAAACCTCATGAAATATGATCTATACCAAGAGCTGAGCCAAGTTTGTTCAAAGGAACTTGATTGGTCAAATGGTTCGGCGGCCATCTTGGTTGACATAGTTTTAGCGAAACGGACTTCTCCAGAACCGCTGAGGGCAGATATTATTAGGAACAAAGGGCCATTAAAGTTTGTTCAAGGGAAGGTGATCTGTCAAACAACATGGCCGCTTTTTGAAGCTGTCAGATAAACTGTTTGGCGGTTATCTGGGAACAATTTTAAAATGTCTTCTCGAGAACATTTGGGCCGATTTCAATTATATTTGGCAGGAAGCATTCTTAGGGCATAGAGATTCAAGTTTGCCGGTGGCCATCTTGGATTTTGTCCAATTTTTAGAACGTCTAAAAATCTTCTCCGAAAATGTTTGGGGGATTGATGCAAACCTCGTGAAATATGATCTAGGGCAAGAGCTGAACCAAGTTTGTTCAAGGGAACTTAATTGGTCAAATGTTTGGGCAGCCATCTTGGATGGCCTTGTTTTCACGAAAGCGACTTCGTCTCCAGAGCTGCTGAATGGATTGGGCCGAAATTTGGGAGATATGATATTGATGACTAAGGGCCATGGAATCGCTAGATGAATACAATGGAGCTTTCCAGTTTTAGCTATGCACCGCCCATCTCTAGCTATGTTCCACCTACGCTTCTCCCGTGCTAGGATCGATCAATCCCTGAACTCCCTGACTATCAATTTCCAGACAACTATACAGGTAATCTGTTAAATATTTTGGCACAAATTTTACTGAGTGCTGTTGCTACAGCCTATGGCAGCAACAGCGCCCAGTTAAATTAGTTTTAAATTATTCAACAGAATGTGTATTGAATAGTAAAGACATACAATTCTTACAATCTAACAGACTATTAAGTGTTTAAGATTGATTTAAAAGTTCAATCATCACTATATTTGTATTGTCTGTCACAATACTGGCAACTTTTGATCTAGAATTGAGTGAGACTCGTGGATAAGGTTAGTCAGGAAATCCAGTTTACCTTGCAACCAGGTGTATTATCTGGTTTGTTACCTGGTTTAAATTGTGGTATTCTAACAGAATTTTGCAATAACTACCACATAATTACATCATTTAGAAAGATAACATTTACCTTGGTCAAGTTCGACTCCTAACCATAGTTAGCTATAGCTAACTAGAGTACCAGTCGAACTTCAAATAGTTAACTAGCTAGTCAACTATAGTCAACCGAGCACCCGACCTTGGTTCAGATGGTTAGTCCGATATTTGCGTAAGTTTCAAAATGGCTGACACCGATCGCTTACCACGAATAAATGCATATAAAAGTGTAAATATTTCACTTAATAACTTAGGTTTGATGAAATTATGCTTTCCCATTTTATGTCGATATTCCCAAGCCCATATTTCTTCCCACTTTATGCCATATGGGCGCTTTTTGACGTCTTAGCGGACAAAATAACCCATTTTCGTAGCTCATTAAACCAGACGACAGAAAGGGTTAATGGAGACTGGTACCCGGCTACAAATTTTCTGCAATAGTAATTGAATAGGGGACCGGGGACCAGCGAACTATAGTCGACTACAATCAAGTTCGACTGGGCATAGCAACTGCGCATGATCAGTAAACCATGAAACTGACTATAGTTAGTGAGTCGAACTTGACCCTTTTTGTTCAATCATTTTAATATTGGGCCATTGTTTTGTCGGTCTAAATGCAGGCGTAAACCTATTAATAGATAGACCAGGTTTAAATCTATAAACCTTGTTTAGCTAAACTGCCTTATTCCACCCTCTGCGTTTAGACAGTAGACTGTACCAACACACGCACACACGCGCGTACGCATGCACGCACGCACACACACACACGCGCGCGCACACGCACACACACACCAATATAGTAATTATGTTGACTATTTTAAAACTAATTTGATTGTAATTCCATCCAGTCCCTCTGGTACAAATATATTATTTGAGATGAAGACAGCTCCTCAGTTTGACAATTTACCTCGAGCGACTAGGACGTATTTTTAATTGGAGTACCAATGCTTTATTAAAGGAAAGTTACCTACTGTGTAGTATATAGTACTGCTAGAAAGTTGTAAGAGTGATAACTGGAACAAGTTTAATCCTGTGTGATAATGTGATGTTTATTTAGTGCTTTGTGAAATACTCATGTGTATTAATTGTGGTCATTGTATTTGACCTTATTCCCACTATGGCCATTTATGTGTCGAAGTACACGGTTATCAGATGGGCAGCACTACAGGACTAAGTTCCAAACGTACATCTGTTTTGTCTGTAATGTTACAGAATACCTGCAGTCTAAGGTCACTGCATCAATAGCAGATAATTTGAATGGCAGTCTGGTGAATGTTTTCACCGTCAAACTGTATTATTCAGAGTACAAATATTGTGATGGTAGATCATTCAATAACTGTCTCTGAAGTCAGTGAAAATTATGAGTGTAGTGGGGTATCTGTGACCCAAAGTAATGCAGCTGTAAATCGGTCTGATATGTTAAATATGTTTAAGTCGTTAAGAAAAACACAAGAAAAACAAATGGATTTTTTAAACCAGTTGATATCACAGCGGGCGGGTAAAAGTGATAAGTGGATAGAATATGAGCCGGCTGTAAAACAATGTCGTTTACAGTTACAGACCTCCCCTCATGACACAGATGATGAGGGGGAGGAGGAAGTGCTGGAGGGCGAAACTCCAGACCCTTTCTCAAGCATTACCACCGAACTGAGTGCTGCAGTTAATGACTCTGACAGTGACAATGAGTTGGAAGTGACTCAGATTAATGCTTTGCTAAATGATATGCAGGATTTTTATTGCCAGGATACCATTACAGGACCTGATACTAAGCAAAGCTTGGCAGATTCATTTAGCATCTCTTTCTGCTCTGCTACTAATAAGGAAAGATTAAATAAATTAAGAGAGCTTAGACAGGCATATCCTAGGCCACAGAATTGCAATAATCTGTCAACACCTAGAGTAAATCACGAGATATGGGATCTGGCTACCTCCCCCACCCCCATACTTTCCAGAGACATAAAAATGGGCAATGTACAGGGATTGCTTGTTAAAGGCACAGTGGCATTAATTTCATAAACAGAATCTATTATGAATTTTGCTGCAAACAAGTCTAAGATTGATTGTACGGACATTGTTGTTAAACTCACTGACTCAATGAAGCTAATTTCAGCTGGATTTACTGATTTAAGTCAAAATCGCAAGGATAACTTTAAGCCGGTTATCAATAAGATATATAAACAGCTCTGTAAACCTGATCACAAAGTGACAGATATGTTATTTGGAGATGACCGGCCCAAACAATTGAAAAATATTGGAGAGGCGAGTAGACTTGGCCAGCAAATGAGACCGGGTTTCTCCGGCCAATTCAATAAGAATAAATATGGCAATCCTTCAACTAGCCACATATGCATGTTTGGTCGCGGGTCTTAAGGGAGACCATTTTTAGGAAAAAAGAACCAACAATTTTACACCAACAAACTAAAGATGGGGAACATAGGGGGATGGAAAAAGGAGTCTCAGATGTAGAGTTGCCTCAAAACAATAATCTAGCTTCCTGTAGTGAAGAGGTGAGTTTTACTAGTAATAAACCTCTGGATAACGTTATAAACACAACAGGAAACATTGTAGCTGGAAAGACAGCAAAATGTTTAAGAGAATGGAAAAATATTACAAGTGATATTAATATTTTGGAAACGATTCGGGGGTTGCATATTGAATTTTGTGTGATTCCTATACATACACTGCCAAAGAAACAAATTAGATTTTCTGAAAAAGGCAACCTTTTTTAAAAATGAAATAAATAAGCTTGAACAGTTACATGTCATTGAGCAGGTGTTTGACACGCAAGATGGTGAATTTATATCAAACATTTTTACGCGACCAAAGAAAGCTGGCGGTTGCAGAGTTATTTTGAATCTTAGATCTTTGAATCAGTATGTCCATAGTCCACATTTTAAGATGGACACCCTAAGGCCTGCATTATTTTTAATGTCTAGAAATTATTTTTTCGTGTCTTGGTGTAAAAGATGCCTATTACACCATTCCCATTAACAAAAATGACCTAAAATATCTAAGATTTCTTTGGAATGGCTGTAAGTATGAATTTTATTGTTTAGCTCATGGTCTTACGAGTGCGCCATGTGTATTTACACAATTGATGAAGTGCATATTTTCGACATTAAGAAAACAGGGTCATGCGAACATGAACTATATCGATGATTCTTTATTGGTGTCAAATACATATTGTGAATGTAAACAAAAGCAGAGACAGTGGATATTATGGACAGACTAGGATTCACTGCGCATTCTGATAAAATCAATATTAGAACCTACCACAGAAATTAAAATTTTCATATTAAATTCTAAGAAAATGTTAAAAAAGTTAACTAGCGACAAGGCAGTTAAAACCATTAACAAGCTTGGTCAGCTGTTAGAGAAAAGGCAGTGTACTATTAGGGAGTTTGCTGAAAATAATGGAATATTAATACCTTCTGAACCAGCTGTGAAACATGGACATATATTTGATTGGCATACGTAATATAGAGTTTGTGAACACATTTGTAAAGATTAGATTTGGAGATCTGCTGAAGCAATCAAAGCCTAGCAGGCAGCAAACAAAACTTGTTTTTGAAAAATATTCTACTAAAAATTGTGTGTTGTGACTTTATGGGAAGAATATATACATAGAACGAGTAGGTTGCGCAATAACTGTACAAGATTGTTCATTAGCTATGTCGTGATCATAAACCAGTATCAAAAAACACATTAGCTAGGTGGATAAAACTATTATTAGTTAGTGCAGGTGTGAATGTTAACATTTTAAAACACATAGCATTCGGTTAGCATCAACAACTAATACGGCTTTGAAGAATGTGCCAGTAGCCACCATTATGAGGACTGCTCGTTGATCAAGGAGATCAGTTTTTCGGAAATTCTATAGTATGCCGGTTACAGTTGATGTTACATTTGGAAATGCCGTTGTGGAAAACACGATATAACAGCAAGGGAAGTAAAGGTTTTTTCTAGGCATGCTAGATTAGATGCACGTGGGCCCTAACATCTCTCATTTAAAGTTAAAATATTTTGACTGCATCAGTACAGAAATAAAATGCATTTCTCTAAATATCTCAAATAATATATTTGTACCAGAGGGACTGGATGGAATTAATAAATTAAATTAAATTTATTGATATTTGATTGTAATTCCATCCCGTCCCATATGGTACACAGATATTATGTGCCCTCTCTTATTGAGGGTACCCACACTTTATTTCACAATGCATTTGATTTCTATGCTAAGGCCTGAGGAGCTGTCTTCATCTCACATAATACCTAGGTACCATATGGGACAGGATGAAATTACAATCAAATGTCAATAAATTTAATTTAATTTATTGATATTTGATTGTAATACCATCCCGTCCCATATGGTACACAGATATTATGTGCCCTCTCTTATTGAGGGTACCCACCCTTTTTTCACAATGCATTTGATTTCTATGCTAAGGCCTGAGGAGCTGTCTTCATCTCACATAATACCTAGGTACCATATGGGACAGGATGAAATTACAATCAAATGTCAATAAATTTAATTTAATTTATTAATCCATCAATATCTTTCTGTCTAATTAGTTGATAAATACTCAACCCCAAACCTCTTACCTGTCATTTAACTTGTCATATCTGACCCGTAGGAATAAAATGGCAGTTATTACTACATTACACCCTACCTCCTTGCATTACTATAGCTCTTTCCTTCTCTGAAGGGAAGCGTAGTAGGATGAAATTTTTACAGCCAATGTGTGCTGTGCTTTGTGGTTACAGAATGACTGAAGGCTTCTTCAGGAATCTCCATGCTCTCTCCAATGATGAGATCCATAGCAATTCGCTTGAATGCTATATCGCAGATGAGGCAGGAAGAGGGTTAATACATAACCCAGAGCCAATGAGTGAGTCATAAGGCATAATGACAATCTCATTGGCTGACAGCTGTCACATGACTTTGTTGTAGCAACCAAGTCTTCATTCCTTTCCTACTATTGAAGGAAAGGGAAGTGAAAAATTGTTATAGCCAGTTTAAAAAGTTTAAAATTTTTCAATACTGCTGTGGTATATTTCAAGTCGTTCAAAGGATCATCAAGATGTCGGACAAAAAGAAAAGACCCAAAATAAGTTGTTGTAGGTCTTTATGATCAATATTGATTTTATTAATCATTTCTATTTTCGTGGTAGGCGTGTTACCAGTTTTGGGTTTTTTCGCCCAGAGTGGTTTAGACATTGTTATTGTCTATAATTGCTTATTCCTTACAGTAGCTTGTTTAAGTTACCTATGTACATGCTTAGTTAGCATTTGAGCATGAAATCCATGATATCTCATTAACATACTCTCTTACAGAAAAAACAATATTAAATAATTTAGAGACAGGTTTGTTCTCTATTGTTTAATGGGTTCAGCACTGGCTGATCCCTTTGTATCTTCGGGACTTTACCCTATCAAATCTTTCTCTGTTACGATTCAGATTTGAAAAAGTCTCCAAAGAAGATTAAAGTCAAGTCTAAAGAAAAGTTGATTGCTCTTCATTCTATTAGATGTCCTAACACCAGCTGCCATAGATTCATCAAGACAGATCATTCTGGCCATGTGTGCCTTAAATGCACTTCGTGCTCTATCAATTCAACCTGTCTTATTTGCAGCTCATGGTCCCAGGCTACTAGACTTGCCTTTTTCAAACCAAACACACCTGATCACTCTAAAGGGAATTCTTCTCCTTTAGGGTCTGCGATTAAAATAAAGGCCAAACCCGAGCCCTCACTTGATTCATCCATCCTTGAAAGGATTGTATTATCAATGGAATTCCTGCAGAAACAAGTGAGCAATATATACACCTGTGCAAAAGTTAAGCACCAGCAAAAACAATAGAACGTAGAAACATGATGGTACAACTAGGCTGCCATACTTTTTGTCCCCGCGTTAGCTGACATAATTCCAAGTACGAAATGCACATGCATGCATGACTTCACGCCGCTTGATGTCCGTGCGTGGCGGGAAAGAGCACACGTGTTCAGTTATGTAAAAGTCCAGTTTGAGGTGTAGAACATTACATACAGATTTAGGCGACAAGATTAGGAATTTTGTGTTCATGACCGTGGTTTATTTGTACAGAGAGAATTAGCTCTTGATTGTGAACCGCTATGGCAAGACGAAGGTTAAGTAATCGTGTGAAATGGCAAATCATAGGCATGCATACCACTGGTATGTCATGCAGAGAGATTGGCAGACAGCTGAACATTAACCATACTGTAATCAGTCGTTTGATTGCAAAACATGGGCAAACTAACGAGGTGAAGGACAGGCCTAGATCTGGAAGACCGAAGAAGACTACTGCCCGTGATGATCGAGCCCTAGTACGCCTTGTTAGGAGATCTCCATTCACCAACAGCAGAGTGCTCAGCCAGCAATGGGAAACGCGCAATAGAGTGTCAATGTCTACCGTCAAAAGGAGACTGTATGCTGCTGGCATGAAAGCTAGGAGACCTGTCAGACGTCCTCTCCTCACTGCACACCACAAAGAGGAGCGTCTGAGGTGGTGCAACGAAAGAAGACACTGGAACATGAGATCCTGGAGACGGGTACACTGGTCCGATGAAAGTCGGTTCCTGCTTCACGCCACAGATGGTCGAACTCGTGTATGGAGGTCCAGACGCACGGCGTACGACCAACGTAACATCATGGAAGAAGTTCCATTTGGTGGAGGTTCCGTTATGATATGGGGGGTGCATCTCATTTGATTGTAAGCTGGATCTGTTGACTGTACCTGGAACACTAAATGGACAAAGATATCAAGATTCCATACTGGATAGAGTTGTGGTCCCTCATTTTGTAAATCATGCACCTGGAACCCACCCTATATTCATGGATGACAACGCCCGACCACATCGTGCTAGAGCTGTGCATGAATACCTCCGCCAGAATGCCATCGAAACCCTACCATGGCCAGCAAGGAGCCCTGACATGAACCCTATTGAGCATATCTGGGACATTCTGGGAAACATGGTGAGAAGGAGGGATCCTCCTGTGCAGAACCTACAGGAATTAACAGACGCACTCCATCTTGAATGGCAACGAATACCACAATGGCGTATCAGTCGGTCGGTGACCAGCATGAGGCGTCGTGTCCAGGCCGTCATCCAGGCACAATGTGGATATACCCGGTATTAATAATGACAGTCTCAAACTCGTGCACAGATGTTAAACTTCGTTTTCAGACACCATTAATGACAATCTAGCCACGTGTGTCAACTGTAGGGCAATAGTTGTCAGTTGTGTCAACGTAACCATATTCAGGCCTCGTTTTAAAGTTCAAACAAAAACATACAGTGTTTCCCCACCATCATAATCAGCATACCTCTAGTTGCATTATTACCTCTTTCACTAAGATGGATGGGTACATAAATGTTTATGCTATTGCTCTCTTCATAGCACATGAATATACCCTCGCATGTGCGTAAAAATATGGTGGTGCTTAACTTTTGCACAGGTGTATAGATGCGTCGATTGATGGCAGAATTAATAAAAAAATGATCCTGGACCAGTAAGCTTCCAACGTTTCATTTCCTGATATTGTTGAAAGGGGAAACGTCGGAACTGACTGTTCCTAGGAAACGCTTATTCAAGTTCGAGATTGTTTTACCTCTTACTGATCTTCACTGTTTCATGGGCTCAAAATCATCAATGACAGGAAAGAACAAAAGTACGAAAAAGCCTCTGGTTTCGCCTCGTTCATCACTTCAGAAGCCAGTCATTTCTACTCAAGCTCCTTCCACAGTCAACATTCCACATCCTGCGCCTATGAGGACTGAGTCAGGTTCATCCTTTCTCGGGCCCGAGCAGGTTGTAAGTCGGTCCGGCTCTCCATCAATCAACATTCCACAGCCTGTGCCTGAGCGGGTTGTAAGTCGGTCCGGGTCTTCATATCCTATCACTACTACTTCTTCACTGGCAGGATAGAAGGATTCCCGACCAGAGATGTTCAAGTGATCTCACATCATACATTGTTTCTACTGTTTATCCAGCTGGACTTCCGGCCCCGGGTCTGGGGATGGACTGGTCTAGGTTACCGATTTCTTGCTTGGGACCTGACCCAGAAGTTGATCCGGGTTCGGCCTCTGGGGAAACTTCGGGAGTAATGTTGGTATTGGTTCCGACCTCTGGTCCGGGTTTTGTCCCAGACCCGTGTCGGGAATCCGGCCAACTTAGGTTACCGATTTCTTCTTGGGTTCCGGACCCGGATTTGTATCCGGCTCCGGCTTCTAAGGATTCTTCGGGTTCTATTTTCCTCTTTAGTCTATCTCTTTCAGGCGTGTCAGAATTTAAATATTTTAAACATTTCTCCCGGTTCCCCTGCCCCGGCTCCGGCCCTGGCCAGAATCGGGACCAGTCATTCCGGCGTGTCAATTAAATTTGAAAATTTCTCCCGGTTTTCCCGCCCCGGCTCCGGCTCCAGCCTAATCGGTACCGGTAGTTCTGGCATGTCTAATTAGAATTAATATTGCTTCTAATTTTGGTCAATCCTCATATGACTTTCAAATGTTTCCCCAGTTTCAGGGCCTAGTTGGGCTCCGGAGCCGGGTTAGCTCTAAATTTCTTACTCATCCTCTATTTAACTGTCAAATGATTTCTGAACGGTCGGCGGGTTCTCTCTGGGATTCTATTAGTATAGTAAAGTTCATTTGCTTTTTATGCCAATTGGCTGATTTGCATACATTTACAGTCAGGTTTACAATGTCAACAAAATAGAAATATACAAACATACGCATTATTAAAACCAATCAATAACACTGATGCCATCACGTTCACTGTATGCATCATGTTGTTCAGTATTGCATGATCACGTGACTTTTGTATTTTAAATTATCCTAATGATATTTATTAGTAATCCCATAGAGGGTTCGGGGTCGCATCTGGGATTATTAGATCCATTCCCGGGTTCCCGAGGTCTGTATGGATCTCAACCTTCTCCCGGTAGTTTACTGTCTATTTCTTAGCGTTTTCTTACGATTCTAATTTCTGATTCCGTCCTCCTGCACATTTTCCGATCTGTCAGTTTACTACGCAATTCTAATTAGCTTTGTTTCGGTCTTTTTTTCGCCCCGAGTTAGAGGCGCGGTTCTATTCGGGTTGTGTTCCTTTCGTATAGTACGCCTTCTCCCTTCTAAGTTGGCGGGTTGGCATACTTTCAAGATGTTATGAGAATTTACCGATCATGCTATATTTGTATCGTGAATATTTCATTCTTTTAAGACTAATTTCCCCATTTATCAACCCCCTTTTATTGTATAATATTCATTACCTAAAGTTAGATTAGATTTGCGCTCTTGGTGTTTTGTGATTTCTTTATTAGAAGTTTCTTTCCCGTATTTCGCTATTCTTAACTGTCCCAGTTCTTATCGGCGAAACACGTAGACCTATTTATTCGGCAGTCTATTCATCCTAGTCTCATTTCGTCACAGTAACATTATCAGTTTTTTCTCTTCTATATACCCATTTTTCAAAGTTTTTTCGTGTTCTTTGGCTAAACCATGTTATTTAGAGTCATGTTCTTTCCCACCATCGCTGGATTGGTGATTTTGGGCCCGAAATTGATCCTTTTCAATCCCTTTTTATCTGCTTCCGGTAACTGTCAGAATTGTCATCACCGTGTGTATAGGTCGTTGTCAATTCGTCCCGTATATATTTCATTCCCCTTTTGTTTACATGGAGTAATTCTTTTGGATATTATTCGTTCTTAGCTTAGATCAGTTCTATTTTAGCTAATTCTTTCTAACTATAGCGGGACTCGCTTCCCTCCCATAAGTTTCTATGGGATTTCTAATTGCCACTTACTCTGATAAATCACTATAAATAGTTTTTCTTTATTTCAATATGTACGACTTTTAATTAGTATGGATAATTAGAATACGGATATGACGCTTTTCTTTTCTAGCCAAAGAGTATATATTTTAGCCACATCGTTCTTTAATTTCACTTAGGATCATGTTTGCAGTCAGTCCTCGTCAATTAATAGCCTGCTTTAATTTCACAGTCCAGATTCAATATGATCTTTCCATATAAAATATGTATTGATTATTTGAACTTCATATGTTTAAAAGTTGTTTTTTTGGGCATATTTTTTTAATATGTTTAACAACGTAAACATGAAAATTTGTTTTGGATTTTGTTACACTGGAATTGTTCAGAATTCAACCAATCAAGAAAGTTAAATTATTTTTATTCTTTAGCCAATGATTTTTCCAATTCTGCCCTTGGTTAGTCAGACTTCGTTCTTACTAGCATTTGGCTGATTGGCTGGTGGTTAGATTGGTCCCTGTGATATAAATTAATGGTTGGAAGTCTCTGTCTGATCTCATTGTAATATCCTAATTTATTTATCAGACTCATGAACACTTTGATCTAATTCTGAGATATCTCAAGAAATATCTTAACTATCTTATATCCTATCTTTTATCAGCCTAGCCCTAATAGGAATTTGAGACTTTTTAGCTTTTATTATTCATTTATAGCTTTCTTTATTCAGATATTAGGTATCATACAAGTATGGCTTCCGTGGGTAGGCTTCTTATTCTCTTGGTTATTAGCTCTTCTTGTTTTATTCTTTATCTAGTCCTCTGAGATCCCTTATTACGCGGTTGATCAATTCTTATCCTCATGGATACTTCACTGTTGTCTAGTTCTTCAACCATGGGGGTGGGACCAGTTTGGTGTCTGTTTCCATAAGTCCTTGATAATTCTTCACTGATTTAGATCCCTCGATGTTTCATTCCGCTATTTACGATTGATTTATAATCATCCTTATTGGTGGTCTTTCCTTTGTTGTCTCGTTCGTTGCAAGGATCGTTATACATGATATCTTATTATGGAAAGGTTCCTCTTATTCGTGTTTTACCCACCTGGGGGTCTCTTTCGTCCTCTCTCATGGGAAGTTAGACTCCATCCATTCCAAAAGTTCAAACACTGATATTCACTATTCAATCTCTCATGGTAGGCAAAGTAGTGTCGACTAGGTCCTTACAGAATAGTAGACCTCATGGTTCCAGTAGAAAAGGTGATGCATTGGGTTCCTTTGATGAGAACACCTTTCCAGTTTTATCTTAAGGCCCAATGGAATCAATCTCTAGATTCTCTGATTCATCGGATCCTCATCAAGTTTCTATCATGGTTCACTGCCAGTTTTGATTAGATAGTCAATCCCTTTTGTTAGGGGTTCCTCTCCATCCTTCAACTCTTCAGGCTATTTTTTTCACAGATACATCTCTGGAAGGATGGGGAGTCTTTTGGAATTCCATAAAGATTCAGGAATCTGGTTCCTCCTAGAATCTTCTTACCACGTCAATCTTTTAGAACTGTGGACTGTTTCATTCCCTAGCTTGTTGGGAACCAATGATTCTCTGTATGTCAATCTGATCAGCCAATTTCACAGTAGTCTTGTCCATCTAGCATCAAAGGGGGGGGGCGTTCCATGCCGGTTTCGCTGGGTCGAGAGATCATGATCATTCTCTATTGCTACAGGTCTCACTACATTTCTTTCAAGCATTTCATTCCCAGGCAAACTGATTTTCTGGCTGATCCATTATCTCGCCCTTCAGAGATACCAGAAATAGAGTGGGAATTGTAAGAGGCTGTAGTCCAATCATTTTTCCTCAGTTCCTCTCGCCCCCATATAGATCTGTCTGCTTCTCTCAAGAACAGAAAAGATATCCACTTTCATATCTCCTTTCCCGGAATCTCTGGCTCTCAGTAGTCTCTCTAACTCTGTCTTGGAACATCATATTCTCCTACGCTTTTTTCCCCTACGATTCGCATTCCTCTGGATCTCAGAATGAGCAGGCAACATCCCTGCATAGGCCTGTTATTAGCCCAGTTTTGCCGACTAGATCCTGGTTTCTGGATCTCCTAGACCTTCTTGTAGATCTCCCTCTGCTACTCCCTGTCTCCCACGATCCATTTTCTCAGACCATAGGCATGATTCTCCATCAGAACCCGGAAATATTTCGCCTGTCAGTCTGGAAACTGTCGAGTTGCCCTCGCCTTCGTCAATCATTTCAGTCAGATGTCAAGAACTATTAAAAAAAATTCTCAGATCTTCAACTCGAGACATCTATAAAGCTAGATTTGAATTTTTCAAAGAATGGTGTGCAGACCATTTATCTTACCTTCTGTGCCCTCTGTAGCTCAGGTCACTGAGTTTCTGTTCTTCCTCTTTGATCAGAGGAAGAATTCAGTTAATATTATTAGATCCTATCTTTTTGGTCTGAATTCCTTCGTCGAGTATCTAATCGATCCTTCAGTCCAAATTCAGAAACATTTCGCTATCTCAGTAAAGATTTGAGTACTTCTCGTCCTCCGTTTAAGAGACACATTCCTTCCTGGAACCTTTAGTTTATATCACAGGTTCTAGCGGGGATACATTTCAAAACTTTGGTTTCTGTGTGCTTGATACATCTTACACTAGAAACAGTTTCTTCTGGCAGTAGCATCAGCTATCCATGGCTCTGAAATCCATGCTCTTTCAGCTGAATTAGTTAGATTTCAAGTTACGGGTCATAGCCTTATGCTCTATCCCAGTGCAGAGTTCTTGTTCAACTCTTGAGTCAACCTTTGATAATTCATAGACTTTCTTCTTTGTTGCCAGATGATTCTGCATGGTTCCCAGTCAAGCCCCTTAATATGTTTAAACTTCGTACTGATTCTAAACGATCCGACATTGGACATCTTTGGGTTACATTTGCAGACGGTCTAAATCGTCCTGTCTCCTTAATCACTATTCCCCGTTGGATCGTGGATACTATAAAAATTTGCTATGAATTAGCTTCTCCAGGACATAATCCTCTGGTGGGAGTCAAGGCCCATTGTGTTAAGGGCCTTGCTCCATCTTGCTCTCTCTCTTTTTAATGGATCTTCATTAGATTACATCATACTAGTTGCTAACTGGAAGTCAGAGAACACCTTTATTAACCTCTATATTATAGATTTTAGTCCCTCTTCCTTTTTCTATTAAAAGATTCATAAGGTAACTTCAGGGACCATGACTCATATTCCTCATTCATCATCTTCTCTTACTTCTTCATCTTCATTCTCTTTAGTCTTTAGTTGGGGTTAGTGGGAATTCATTACTTAATTCTCATGTTTGTATTTCACCCCTTTTTTCATATCATCTGTCTCATCACCCCTATTATTCATCTCTTTCTTGCATGTTCATCTTCTGTTTCTTGCTTCCCGGGGTCATTTATGACCTTCTTTATTATCTTCTTGTTATTCTTTAATTTCATCTCTTTCAAGATGCTTGATAGAGCAATTCTTAGAAATTGCTATCTCTTAGTATCTTCCTTACTCGTTATTTCTAACTTTGTATTCTTTCTCTATTTTTACATCAATTTTGCGCAAAAATTTGCCTCCCTCCGGGTTTTGTGCAATGTTGAAATCTGTATTTGAGCAATAGTAATGCAAGGAGGTAGGTTGTAATGTAGTAATAACGACCAGACGACCCGGAGGGTCTGGTCTTATGTTTTACTAATTACCAAAAAAAATTGTTTGGGGGGCGGGGGGGGGGGGGGGCTGCTTGAGGCATCATTCTTTGGCCATATCTTGTTAGAATAGATATATTCAGTATAAGATATTCACTATATCTCTCGGCCTTAGAGGATACCCGGATATGTCAGTTTTCGACATATTTTAAAGATTTTTTAGTCATATAATATTAAGTATTTAGGTAAATTTTTAAGTTTCAGCTTTAGTTGGATTCAGAGTCGAGTAGTGATAGGATCATCTGCCTCTTCATGAATCTGCACAAAGCTGGATTATATGACTGGATTCGTCAAGGAATGAAGACTTGGTTGCTACAATAATGTCATGTGACGGCTGTCAACCAATGAGGTCATTATGCCTTATTACTCACTCATTGGCTCTGGGTTATGTATTAACCCTCTTCCTGCATCATTCTGAGATATAGCATTCAAGCGAATTGCTATGGATCTCATCATTGGAGAGAGTATGGGGATTGGTGAAGAAGCCTTCAGTCACTCTGTAACCACAAAGCACAGCAAACATTGGCTGTAAAAATTTCATCCTACTACGTTTCCCTTCAGAGAAGGAAAGAGCTATAGTAATGCAAGGCGGTAGGTATATGTAATTAGTAAAACATAAGACCAGACCGTCCGGGTCGTCTGGTCGATATCTCACATTTTATGAAACCTATAGTAGAACAGTGTTTTAGATATGCCCCGCCCATATCTATCTAAGCCCCACCCAAATCTATCTCGTGTTAGGATCGATCTTGAACTCACTCACTATCAATTTCCAGAAAAATATACAGGTAATTAAAGCTGTTGATGTTTTGAAACTAATTTGAGTGGGTGCTGTTGCTGCCTGCAACAGTGCCCAGTCTAGTTAGTTTCAAAATATTCAACAGAATGTTTGTTAAATGGTAAACACATACAATTTGTACAACAATGCTTAGTCCGTCTTCAATTATGAGTTCGTGCCGTACTTATCTACGCCATGCATGGCATCATTGATTATAACGTCATCCTACACGTCACGTAGCTGATTATGGCATCATGATGGGTTGATAAAGTGGAAAGGTCCATACTGTGAAGCCATTTCACATTCAGTCCAGGCATAACATCCTAGATAACCATCTTTTGTGCAATATTTGATATTTTTTTACAGTTATGGCAGGCCCTTGCAAGACGACCAGTGAATGCACTATTATGAACATAAACTCATTTTGCTACACTAACCCTTGTGCTGAAATTGGACTTTGCACATGTTTGAAAGGATTCATTATATCCTCAGGCGCATGCGTGGCTGGTAAGTGTAACATGCGTTAATGGCTGTATTGGACTGGGCGAAAAGTTAGAGTAAATTGGCTCCGTAGAGTATAATTCAATGTTCCCACTATGCGTCCTTTTGCACGTATATACGCACAAAATTTGCTCCAGGGCGCATCAAATTTAACCCTTTGCGTCCCAATGGACGTGCAGGCGACGTACAAATAATTCTGCCCTAAAACTGGTAATTCTAACGTGCATCGCTAGTTTCTAATATTTTAAGCAGGCGAGTAGTCAAAGGAGTGATTAAATTAAATCTCACCTTAGAAATTAATCCGGAATAACATACTAATCGGCCGTATCAATTTAAACAAATGTCTATACATACAATGTAATACACGAATGAAAGAAGCCATTACTAAAACATGTTAAAACGAGTACAGATCTCGGCGAACAAAAGACCGAGTTTCTTTTAGGAAACGGAGAGTTTATCAAATTCTTCTAATTTCATTGTCTAAAAAGATTGTTGACCAATTAATGCACGGCTCAGTATGATCTCAGAAGAGCTACTCAAACAAAGCGTGATCACACGTCATGAGAGCTATCCGCCTCTCTAAGGCGGTACCCGGGAAATAATATTTAAAACAACACAAATCCTTTTCACTTAGAAATGTTGGATCATCATATCGCATTTCACGATCACAAAGCGGCCGAGATCGCTGTTATGCTGCGAAAGGGTTTAGAAAAATCAGTGGTAGTATTAAATATAAAATATGATCTATTGGAAGGAAAGCCCCAAAAGGTTCTAAGGCTACAAAAGCTGTCTTCAACCAAATAGATTTCATACTAAGCAAGACAGCAGCAAAACCCCTACTTCGGGATGCTCGTTCCTATGGAGGCACATACCTCAATTCTGACCATAAGCCAGTCATTACACGCCTCCATATGAACTACCTCTACATAATGTATAAACGCCATACCAGGCAAAAGGGTAGAGTCGCCTACAACTTGTCCAAGCTCATCAGTGACAATGATACTCAAATTTCATACAAAAAGGCCCTTGGGGAGCAGATAGCTAACATAGCTGACGACCCTCTTGTAGTAAAACTGTCAGCAGAACAGAAAGCGTTACGTCTGCGTATATATCAAAGTGGCCAAAGTGAAGATCGCACCAAACCACGCCAGGAATGCAATAACATTCTGCGCCACATTAGCGAATGCTTAAAAGATCTTGCTATCCAACAAGCAGATGCCCTGGTAGATGAAATCACTGCCACGGATGACTGGCACAAAATGTCTTGGGCAGCCCGAACCCTGAGAGTTGCTGACTTTGTAACACACCACCACTAACTGTACACAACTCTGAAGGACACTTTATCGGGACTGACCAGGGTAAAGCCGAGGCAATTCGAGAATGGTTCATGGAACAGTTCACTGACCACGATCATGAGCCCTTGCACCCATTCTCAAGAGACACCAGGCCATTACTAACACCAATTAATACAGCAGAGGTTGAGAAGGCACTTAAAGCCCTGAAAAATTGACGTGCATCTGGACCTGATGGCTTGACCAATGCACTATTCAAATATGCAAGTGACGTTATCTCAAAACCGATCGCGCACCTAATCAATTCAGCTTTTATGCACCACCTTCCCATCGACGCTGTAGGCCAAGGCATCCTTATCGCGCTACCCAAGCCCAAGAAGCCACCTGACCCCACCTTCCCCCCCCCAGCCAATCTGCGGCCCATCGTGCCCCTTAACAGCATTCAGAAAATCCTCTCCAATGTTACTCTATGCCACATCCGAGACAAGATCGACAACTTCACCAGATCATGTCAAAGCGGCTTCAGATGTGGACGCATCTGCACAGATATTGTTTGAGCTCAACGCATGCTTGTGTCAGTAGTCATGTCCAGGCACTGGGATTTCCACAAAATGGGCATTGACATGTCACGAGCCTTCGACACAAGTAAACGCTCAAAGATCCTAGACGTACTAGGCCAGGCCAGTTGCAATGAAGATGAAGCCTGTAGAGCTTGAGAATGTCCATCCCCTGTGCTCTTCACCTGTTACCTGGCTGCTGCATTGAAATCCGTGCGGGAAAACTCCACAAGACCCCCCCCCCCCACCCCCACCCCACCCCCGGTGTCAATACTGGCCATGCCACTAGAGATGGAATATGCCGACAATGTGGACTTTATAGATGAGGGAAAGAAACCTCTTGACGAATTTCTCCCAATAGCTGCAAGCAAACTAAAAATTGAGAATCTCTTCATGAATGAATCCAAAACAGAGTTCACCCACATATACCTATCTACAAAGCATGATACTAAAGAAAATGACGATCCACTCCGTAGCGGCAAACCATGGAGGAAAAGTAAAATCCTGGGCTCACTGCTTTGCAGTACTGCTGACATTTCTGCACGCTGCATCATGGGGAACATAGTTTTCCAATCCTTCTGGAAGCTATGGATTCGTGGATCAAAGATGCCCTTGGTAAAAAGACTGCGTTTATACAATGCAACCTGCATATCCTTGATGATGTATAACTGTAACAGCTGGGCAGCTCCAAATGCAGCTCTAGACAAACTTGACGCCTGCCACCGCAAACACCTATGCACCATCACTGGACACCGATGGCCAGAGAGCATAATTTCCAACGATGCACTATATAAGATGTGTAATACGTCGCCGCTGTCTGTAAAAGTCGGCCAGCAAAGATGGTCCATATTTGGCCATGTGGTAAGGATGCCAGAAGACACACCAGCACAGAGTGGCGTGGAATTCGCCCTACGCGGAGCCGGCAAATACAGAGCCAGGAGAGGACATCATTGCAGAAATCTGGTAAGCAGGATTAGGTACACTCAAGTCAAGAATGGACCTGAGGAAGCTAAGGATTTTGGCTGAGGACAAGACACAGTGGGCAAAAGCGAAGAAGGACTGATTGCAACTGTAGGATGCTTCTACTAAAGCTGCAGAATACAGTAATCATACATACATAGGAAGGAAAGAAAGGTCACAATGAAAACTTGTTATGTTTATCTAGAGCCACAAGATGGGACCCCAAGATTTTAATGTGGAACCGTTAGGTTACAGCTTGGGGCCCCCAAATTTCAATGTACGGGTCCCTAGGACCCCCAAAATCCAGGTGCCAGTGTGAACACTGGTATATTTTTTATTCGACTGGTATTTCCCGAAAAAAATAGAGCACGAAACAAGCCAGGGCCAAAACGTGTGCCATGTTTCGTGAAGACTTAGGAGCTTAATTCTACTGTTATTCAGCATTCACTATGTCTGAAAACACCACTGAAAGGTGGATTTTATTTTCAAGATAGTAACATTTAGGCGATTTGGTCGGTTTCTGAAACTTCCATACTGCTAGTTGTTTTTTTTATTCAACTGGTACATTTGCGTAGAGCACATTTTGGCAGCTTTGCGAGTAAGTTTACTCTACGGATATCTTGAACACAGCTTACACGACCCTTGCCGTACACTTTGCTAGAATTTTCCTGTAAATCAGTGATATATCCCTACGCCACCAGCGCAGATGACCATTGCACTAACCCAAGCATGAAATGACATTCACACACGTACGTCACCAGACTTAAGGTTACCATACCACAACAAAATATGTAAAATGAAAAATTGTGAAAACACTGTCACCACTGTGACACAGTGACTTCACCAGCGGTGAAATCACTCCGTCACATCTGGTTCATTAATACGTTTTTAAGTATTCAAGCCTATGGGGAAAATACATTTGTGGCACCTTTCGTCATTTATCAATGGATTAAATACCAATTCGGCAGATGTGTTCCTTTAGGCAATATCTATTTGGGCAAGGAAAATGAAGTGGCCACGCCCACAAAAAGCAGAGTTATGCGCCTTGCTATATTTTCAAAGTATTGAAGCCTATGAGGAAAATCCATTTGTTGCACTTTTCGTCATGTATTGATGGATTACAACTAAATTTAGATAACATCTATTGCAGCTATGAATATGAAGTGACCACACCCATAAACAAGGGCCATAACTCAGGTTATTTGAGGTATTCTTAAGTATTGAGCCATATGGGGAAAATACATGTTTTCGTCAATTGTTGATAGATTAAAATCAAATTTAGCAGATATGTTCCTTCAATCTATTTGAACCATGGATATAAAGAGGATAAATTTTTAAACAAGGGCCATAACTCTGGTTCATTAAGTCTTAAACTATTGAAACCTATGGTGAAAATCCATTTGTTTTGTCTATTGTTGAAGGATTAAAATCAACTTTAGCAGGTATGTTTCTTCAGTCAAGCATCTATTTGGACTATTAATATAAAGAGGCTGCACCTTTAAACAAGGGACATAACTCTGGTTCATTGAAACTTTTGAACCCTTTGGTTAAAATTCATTTGTTTTGTCAATTGTTGATCGATTAAAACACTTTAAGTATTGAACACTATGGGAAAAATAATCTGTGCCACATTTCGTGAATTTGTAATGGACTAAAACAGATTTGTCAGAAATGTCATCAAACGGGAAGAGTTACAGGGATGGCTGCCCATTGATTAATGGTACTCTTCCTGTTGGTCAATTATGTCAATATGCTTGCATTTACCTATCCAAATTTATTACTGTGACCTCACCATTGCCCCTTTGGTAAATGCCAGTGTTGTGACAATTGAACTATTGATCAATAGTGTCTAATGGTGCCTCATTGATCAATGGTACTTTTCCCGTTGGTAAAAAATGCCAATGACACCAATATTCCTGCATTTCTTCATCCATATTTTTACTGTGATCATTGACCTGTTGTAAATGTCATCTGCTGGGTCAGTAATGTCAGGGATGGCTGCCACACTGGTCAATGGTACTTTTCTCATTTGTCAATAATGTCAATGACACCAATATTCTTGCATTTTCTCATTCAATTTTTTTACTATGACCATCATCCATTTGGTAAATGTCATCTGCTGGGTGAATAATGTCAGGGATGGTTGCCCAATTGGTCAATGGTATTTTTCCCATTGGTCAATAGTGTCAAGGACACTAATATTTTGGTGGAATATTATGTGATGGCGCCATCCAGACAGGCGGTAGAGGGGTTTCTACATGATAACTCTGTTACCGTTTATCGAATCACTTTGAAAATTCATAGGGTGGTTGGACTAGGTCTGTAGAAGAAATCTCTCGAAATTAACAATGATCCGAAATCCAAGATGGTCGCCAGCCACAGGTATATGGTGGTTGGACAAGGTCTTGAGAAGAAATTCATCGAAGTCGGCGATAATCCAAAATTAAAGATGGTTGCCGGCCAAATTGGTTTCCGGATGATAACGCCATTACTGTATCGGATTGCTTTAAAACTATTGAAGTTGATGTGATCCTAAATCCAAGATGGCCCCCAGCCACTGGTGGCCATCTTGAAAATTGATTTCTCCATTTCTGTTTAGCGGATCGCTTCGTAACTTCATGGGATGACAGGACTAGGTTTGAGGGAAAAGCTTATTGAAATTGTAGATGATCCGAAGTCCAATTTGGACGCCAGCCACCGACGGCCATCTTGAAAATTTATTTCCAGGCAATAACTCTGACTGAACTTCAAAGGATGACTTATCTACATCTGATAGCTCTCATTCATTTATTTGTCATTATTTCATGGTATTATGCACCATTTGTGTAGCTCTTGTTACACTAGTGGTAAGTATGATTGCCACATTGGTCAATAATGATAAGGACCATTGCCATCTGTCTATTGCAACGGTTATGGTTTCCTGATGGACCAATGATGCTTGCTGTACATTAATTAATCTAAACATGTTTACAGTTCCTTACCAGCTAGGTGAGCACTATGGCCCTTGGGCCAATTATTAAACAATGGCTCATCGATCTCAATGAAACGTTACAGCAGTGTTCTTTCTATATTATACATGTTATACAGAGATCCAATCTGCATGACAACCGATTTGATTTTCAACCACGGTTTTGACATTCAAATTTTCAAACTCTGATCGGTCGAGAACGAGTCACGTGTCGTCATCAAATTTGAATTAGGCCACACACCCTTTTCTGACCAAAAATACTTGGGGTGGTGTTGGTGCTCAGCGGTATTCTTAAAATAGCTAATAAGGCGTGATATATATATACTCCATTTACTAATTAAAAAGGTGGTAATATTTTCTAATTGAAATAATTAACCTAAAGAACAGGAAACGTGTGATAAAACAGCGATATCTGCTTCTCAAACAATAACGCTAACCTTTGACCTGTGACATGTACGAGGGTTTGTTTTGCGCTTTATTTTCGTATACTATAAGCGACTCGCTAGGGTAGCTGATTCGTCTGTAGTATTTCTACCGCTATTCTGAGCTAAGAGAAACTCATTTTATCGCCGATTTTCGTGCTTGTGATAAAATCTTTGTTTTTTTAGTTTTTACACAATTTCAAGGGCCAAAATGTTCCTTATTCACAGCAGCATTTGAATATCTAAAAATGTCAGAATTTCTTTTTTCTAGATCGTGACCACTTGCAATTTTCGTAGTGCTGTCAACGTACACGGCCGAGTGTATCTGGCCAACGCAGTTGAGTAAATGTTGAATTTCTACCGATATTCTGAGCTAAGAGAAACTTTCATTATCCTAAACCAGTAAACTATTGAATTCAGTGATAAGCATTTTGATATTCACTGTTTACCTTGTGAACTCCCCTTTATTGTTTTTCGTGACGCTGTACAAAGCTACTTTTTGCGAATCTTCGTCGAAGTAGCGGTAGGCTTTTAAAAATTGTTCTACAATTTTTCATAAGCGTATGAACATGTGGGGTGGAGGGGTGGGGTCGGGGGGGGGGGGGGGAGGCGTGCGTGCGCAAGGTGGTTATGTGGGGTTGATATAATAATAATAATAATAGTACATTTTTAGAGCGCTTAATCCATGCAACTGCATGCTCTAAGCGCTAACGCGCGTAAGTATTCTATGGATATGCTATTTGAAATAAATAGAATTTAAGATTGGATTTAAAGATTTCTAAAGTTGATGAGTTTCTAATTTCATTTGGTAAGTTATTCCATTCGGTAGCTGCAGTGAAAGAGAAAGTTTTATGGCCATATGTTTTAGAGTTGACCTTAGGTACTTTTAGTAGATTTAGATTTGCAGATCTGAGAGAGCGACCAGGAATGTAAGGTTGTACAAGGTCAGAGAGATAGGCTGGTGCTGTGCCAGATACACATTGGTATGTCAGACATAGTGTCTTAAAAGTTATTCTTTGCACAATGGGGAGCCAGTGCAAATCATGTAGGACCGGAGTAATGTGTTCTCGCTTGGCACACAGGGATATGATTCTCGCTGCAGTGTTCTGGACCCCCTGGGTCGACCGAATCGATGCTCACCATGTCCACTGATAGGCCTTACCACCGGGGACGGTATCAAGGCAACATCAACGCTGTAAATGTGACCGAATCCAATATTCCGATAGGCACTGATGCCGAGGCTGTTAGCAAAACCGATGACAGTGCACTGAAACAAAATATGTTTACCAGTGCCCTACTTGTGGTTTCTAAGCAACTTTCTTTGAAGATTGTCGCTCGCCGCCGTCATCCCTGGTACACGTGCATAGACGCGCGTGACGGACCGCTTTTGCATTTCGCACAAGCAATTTAAATGTACTACATACTTTACTACTACTGCTGCGGGCACCTTGATCTATGAAACAGCTCTCGTTGTCTCCATAGAACTAAAATTATGAATACATTGTAATCATATATTGTTGCAAAGGATGTCAATGCCTTAAGTCAAAGAATTATTTCAACTAAGAAATTGCTTCTTAAAAATCACTATATTACTGATTGAATGAATGGTGGAATGAATGAATAGGTGAGTAAACTGGATGGACACAGATACGCGTGCATATTAGGTATTGTGTGTGTACATGCATGTGTGTGCGTGCGTGCGTGCGTGCGTGCTTGCTTGCGTACGTGCATGCGTATGTTCATGCGTGCGAGAGTGGGGGAAGGTTGTGTAGATGGATGGATTGGTGGATGGGGAGGAGGGTGGGTGGGTGGGTGAATGAATGCATGCATGGGTGGATGGAGGGGTGGGGTGGGATTGGAGGGGGGGGGGGGTTGGTTGGTGGGTTGTTGGGTGCATGGATGGCTGGATGAATGGAGCTGGATGTGTGGATGAATGGATGGATGGATGGATGGGGAGGAGGGTGTGTAGGTTGGTGGGTGGATGGATGAATGCATGCGAGCGTGCGTGCGTGCGTGCGTGCGTGCGTGCGTGCGTGCGTGCGTGCGTGCGTGCGTGCGTGCGTGCGTGCGTGCGTGCGTGCGTGCGTGCGTGCGTGCGTGCGTGGGTGGGTGCATGGATGAGTGGATGGATGAACGGACATGGACATGTGGATAGAGTGAGGGGTGGGTGGGTGGAATGGTGGGTGGGTGGATGGATATGTATGGGTGAGAAGGATCAATGGATGAGCCCCATATTGCTGTAAAATCATTGGTATCATGAATAGCCGGGGTATCCATTTAATATAATTTTAGTTCCTACAAACTACATTCAAATGTCCGGCCATCTTAACCCTTGGTGATCTAGATTGTCCAGATAAAATAGATTTTTCTGCTTGTTGTAGGTCAAGTTGATTCCTGTGAGAGATATACCACCATTTTTTAAAAAAGATTTACCACTGGAATGGCTGGCCCGATCATCGAGCAAGGCATTCCAGGGTAAATTTTTTTTTTAAATATTCTCAGGATCTGCAAATAGATATTCCGCAAGACGATGTAGTGATTTTGACCGCCAAGTCTTTAAAGAGTTAATCCAACGAGCCATTCATATACACAGGAAATCTAAATAAAAGAGGCTATCACATTCGTGTGTTGTCACTAACCACCACCACCCCACCTCGGCCCTCCCGACAACTTAGAAACTACTATGGTAAGGACACTTTTGTGGAATGTTTGCTTATCTAACGCTTGTACAGGCGCTATCAGAAATCAATAGGAATAATTTAAATCTTTAAAATGATCAAAATACATAATAGTTTATTTCCACAATAGACCATCGGTCCTTGAGTACAGTTATTATTGGCGGATAACTAGGAAAACATATGTATGTACAGACACACACACGTGCGTGTACACGCATGCACACACACACACACACACACACGCGCGCGCACGCATGCATGCACACGCATACACACACGCGCGCACGCACGCACGGTCACACGCACGCACGTTCACTTACATAAATCCGTGCATATACACACACATACATTTACACACACACACACACACACACACACACACACACACACACACACACACACACACACACACACACACACACACACACACACACACACACACATATATATATATATATATATATATATATATATATATATATATATATATATATATATATATATATATATATAAATATATATAATCATTGTAAATAATATGTAATATAAGTACACATATAGAGGCATCAATGGCAAATAGTGTAGCCGGGGATTATTATAATTCAAGTTGAGGTTCAAATTCATTTTTATATATATAATATACAATTTGCAGTAGCTCAACAGGTTGTCCACCAAAGACAGTGACTATATCTAGACCTTGGATCCCTACATAGAACAAAAAATATTTTACGTGTAGAACTGGCACAGTCACTATATAATACAGGAAGACATGGGCTTCAAGTTAAAGTCAATGTACTATAAAGATATAGCCATTAGACATGTGATAAACTGACAACATATTTGCAGGACAGAGAGAAGTTTGTTTATCTTGTTATATTAACATTCAACATTACATAGGTTCTTACTATCATTTACAATTTCGTGCCTGTCCCATGTAGTGCTGATGGTTGTTGCGATTGTAATAATGATAGTTTCTTGGTAGTGTCATATGTTTAAGATGGTTGTAATGGCATCGGCCTTGGATAGGATTAGCTATGGGCTATAGGAAGAAGCCGATTATATTTTGGGGCAGTCCGCCCATCTTTCCATCCATCTTGTTGACCATATGCGTACATTCTGGGGGTGGGAGGGGGGGTTTGTTTGGTAATTCGGATTCTATCTGGAGCTAAATTATAGGATATATAGAAAGATTTTCACATTATTGCAAGAAATATTTGATGATAGAATCGTGCAATATCTAATGAGTTCTAGATGGTATTATGTTCGAAAGCCTGGTTAAAAATGAGTTCAGAGCTTTGATACCGAATATATAGTAAATTATTAGCATTTGAAAGCTGTAAGTTGCGACTAAAGTGCGTATTTCAAAATTACTCCATGGTAGAGGTTTTTTAAACTATACCTTATTAGGGCATACATATATATCTATATAAACATATGGGTGAAATTATGGAGCCGAACCTATTACAAGCGATATGCCAGGACATATCGGCATCTATCCGATTGTCGCTAATGTGAACCAATTATCTTTCAATGGGGACATATTGCGAATTTAACAGCTTGCCTGAATAGTTTTCTGGAAATTGATAGTCAGGTATTTCAGGGGTCGATCGATCCCAACATGAGCGAGGTGTGGGTGGAGCTTAGCTAGAGGTGGGTGAGGCCTAACTGAAACTGGAAAGGTCTATTATGCCTTAGTGACGTACTTGTCTAAGTAATTCATGACGTCATAATGACGACATTGATTATGATGTCATTCTACACGTCACGTAGTTGATTACGTCGCCATGTGATGGATGGATAATGTGGAAAGGTCCATTCTAGACACAACCAAGTGAATGCGTAGCGCTGAGCGGCCACTGAAACAGATGATAGGCCTACATGTACAGTCATCATTATTTTTATATTTACTTTGAACCATGACTGCCCAGAATCCCCTTTTCCCGGTAACTATGGAGGTGAGCTGTTGAATATTTGGAACTAATTTGACTGGGTGGTGCTGCTTATTATATAGTAAAGCTCTTCAATTCGTACAACTGAAGGACTTTTAAATGTTCCTATTGGACATAGTTACGCCAGTCATTACGTATTTTGACTGTGACGTCACCCTACCGGATTATAACGGCAAGGCACTACCATATCGGACCGCTCTTGCTAAAATATGGGTGCTTATTACAAGTGATTCGACTGCTTGCGTTACGTTATACAGCTCATGAATAAGTTAAAATACTTACAAAACATAAACAAATTCTGTCTTGTTTTGCAAACATGTTAATTTATTCTTTAGATGTTCTATGCCATCGAGTCGCCGGTTTTACAGTGCAGCTCATACATGTAAATAAGTCACTATATTTGCAAAGAAAAACAAATTCTACCTTGTTTTGAAAACATGTTGAGTTATTTTTTAGGTCTTCTATACCAAACGGTGTCAGGTTTCGCAGAAACTGAGATGTAAAAAACCCTCGCTTTAACCATTATCTTGCTGATTTCAAAGGCTAGGCCCCGTTGTTTCACGGTCAGCACTGTTAAACATTGTGCTAGAGTTGGGAACATTTTGTACAAAACGGTACATCGGAAATGTGACCATAGTTTCGTTAATACTCGACAATACTCGGTAATATCCGTGGCTTGGAATTCTGTGAGCACGGATGATGTAATGCCTTAAACGCTGAAGAGAAGTGAGCATTCGGTAATAAGCGAGCGTCCGATCAACCCTAGGAAGCGATACCTCATTAACGTGCAAGTAAGTTACCATGAGTGTTTTATCATGGTAGCAGACCGTGGTTCAAAGTTAAAGTAATTTTGCGATGTGTAGTAGTGAAAATTTCATGAATCTAAAGCGAAAGTTAGCGATTCTCGGAAGTACGATAGTGTTATTAGCGTTATTAGCGAATGTTGTTGTGAATACAAACAAAATGGTGTGTAGTGGAGGTTACAAATCGCCACCAATCTTTGATGAATTGAAGCCCTACAGCCGATGGGTTGAAGAAATTAAGGTATGGCAAATTGTAACTGACTTGGCAAAGAGCAAACAAGGACCGGCACTAGCATTGTCCTTACCTGAGCGTGATTCGATCCGTGATAAGGTATTCAGTGAATTGTCAGTTGACGAACTCCATAAAGATAATGGTGTAGAAACATTAATTACGTTTTTGGATGCTATTTATAAAAAGATGAATTATCCTCCACATATGAAGCTTACACAACTTTTGAAAGATATAAGAAAACAAGTGAAATATCCATGGATGAAGCAGTTTTAGCATTCAAACTATTAGATGGGTCAGGTTTTGACCACAAAGAGAGACAACTGGTATTGATAGGTGTCGATTATAACGAAACCGCTACTTTGTTCAAACAAATGACTCAATCATTAAAGAAATTCTTTGGTAGTCAATCAATGCCCACTGGATCTTTAGATTCAGGACGTAATATCAAAATAGAACCAGCTTATTTAACGGAGGAAAATGAAGTGTATTACATTGCAAGACGAGGATATGGTTATGATCGTTACAATTCACGCGGTCATAGCAGACTCATTAGAAACAATGCTAGGTATTCAGGCAGTAGAAGAATAGGTTTCAGTGGTAGAGGATACCGAGAACAATCTATCTGATTCAGAAGTAAATCGTAAGCGTCTTCTAAATCCGGTAGGAGCTGATGGTAGAACAATGAAATGTATTATATGTGAATCTATTTTATACTTTGCAAAAGATTGCCCACACTCATATGAAAATATTGAAAAATCTAAGAGCGAACTTAAAGATGAAGAGGCTGTTTTATTCACGGGAAACATGCCTCAGGAAATGACAGTGTTAGTTAGTGAAGCCATGGACTCCGCCGTTCTAGATAGTGCATGTAGTTCACCAGTTACTGGACAAACATGGATGAACTGCTATTTAGAGATACTTAGTCCAGATAAACTAGCTCGTGTAGTTAGACAAAAAAGTGACACAGTTTTTAGATTTGGAGAAGGGGAACGTTTGCAATCTAAAGAAAAAGTAGCATTTCCATGCAAATATTTCAGGAGTTAAATGTACTGTAACTACAGATATTGTAGATAGTGACATTCTGTTATTACTAGCAAAACCATCAATGAAAGCAGCCAAAGTGATATTAGATCTGGAACATGACAGAGCTTCCATATTTGGACAAGAAATAGACTTACAGTGCACATCATCTGGCCATTATTGCATTCCGTTTGATGATCATAATGTGCCAGTTGATGAATCGTTCCAAGTACTGTTTAATATGGATGACAAGTCATCAAAAGAGAAACATACTATTCTTCTAAAGCTTCATAAACAATTTGCTCATCCTACTAATCGCCGTTTTATGTTGCTATTGCAGGATGCTGGAATATGTGATGAAGAAAGTAAATCAATAATTGAAGATATAACTGATAATTACGAAGTCTGTGGAAAGTTTAAGAAGTCTCCCACTAAACCAGTTGTATGCTTGCCTTTAGCTACTAAATTCAGTGATGTGGTGGCTATGGACCTTAAAGTGTTAAAGACAGGTACATATAGCCTTCTTCTCATTGATTTAGCAACTAGATTTAACTTTGCTGCTGTTATTAGGCAACAAACTCATGAAGTTATTATTGATAAAGTGTTAAAACTGTGGATTGGTAGTGGTATGGGCCCTCATGCCAAATTTTTAGCCGATAATGGTGGCGAATTTGCTAATGATAAATGCAGAGATATGGCTGAGAACCTAAATATAGAGGTATGGAATTCTGCTGCAAAATGGTGAATGTGAAAGAAACCATGCTCTTGTAGATGATGGCCTAAACAAACTTAGCGATGATCCCAACTTAGATTTTGAAACTGCTTTAGTATGGGCTATTAATGCAAATAATTCATTGCAAATGGTTCAAGGATGGGGTCCATATCAGTTATTGTTTGGGTGCAATACAAATCTTCCTTCTGTACTTATAGACAAACCACCAGCACTCGCTGGAACTACAATTAGTGATTTATTTGCAAAACATCTGAACACTATTCATGCCAGTAGAAAAGCCTTTATTGAAGTTGAATCATTAAATAGAATTAGGCGAGCACTTAGGTATCAAATTAGGCCATCAGAAACAGTATATCAAATGGGTGACAGTGTTTATTACAAGGTAAACAATAAATGGAAAGGACCAGGAAAAGTACTTGGCCAAGATGGTAAAGTAGTGTTTGTTCGCCATGGTAGTATTTTGTGTCAGAGTTCATCCATGTAGACTTTTAAGAGTGGGGGAAGAATTCAAACATAGAACTAATTTTAGTCAACAGGATAATATAAATAATGATGCAGTCGTTAAAGTGAACAATGATAACCGGAAAAATCTGAGTAATGAATGTGATGACAGTCTGATGAAAATGATGTTAGTGTTTCTGATAACAATGTTATTGAAAATATTAATGCTAAAAATGTGTCGGAAAATAAATGTCCCAAAGGAAAAAAAACCAAGATTAAATATCTACCAATGGATAGCGAAAACTGGATAGAAGGAGAGAAAATTAGCTGTGCTGGCAAAGCTACTGGCAAATATAGACATTGTTTTAATATTAAGGATAACGATAATGCTATAATTTTAGATTTTCAAAATAATGTTAATCAATGGCTATTAATTCCAGAATTTAGCGAAGTTTCAGATGTTAATTTACATTTACCTGCTGATATATACCAAGAGGTTAGTGTGGCTAGTAACTGTCATAATGAACATGAGATTGAAGTAGCTAAAGACAAAGAGCTTAATAATTGGACAGATTTTCATATATATGATGAGGTCAGAGACATAGGCCAACCATTTTTATCTGCCCGTTGGGTAATTACCGATAAACTAGTTGATGGTCAAAATCATGTCAATGGCAGATTGGTCGCCAGGGGATTTGAAGAATATGAAAGTGTCCAAAGTGATTCTCCCACAGCAAGTAAAGATAAACTTAGGATTTTTTTAGTATTGTCATCAACTTTTACTTGTGAATGTAAAACAATTGATATTAAGGCAGGCTGTTTGCAGGGTAATCTAATAAACAGAGAAATTCATCTTAACCCCCCCCCCCCTCCTTTGAAGATGATGCGGATGGCATACTATGGAAGTTAAAGAAATGTGTATACGGTTTTAATGATGCTTCATTTGCATGGTATTTTAGTGTTCGTGACGAGTTATTAAAACTCAATTCAAAACAATCTGAAATAGACCCAGCTTTATTCTACTGGCATGACAATGACTCTTTAATCGGCTTCTTTCTTATGCACGTTGATGATTTTATTTGGTCTGGAACTTCAAGATTTGAAAGCAATGTAATAGATAAAGTTAGGTCTACGTTTCAAGTTGGTAAGCAGGAAAATGGTAATTTTAGATACATTCACTTAGAAATTCACCACGTAGATAAAGGAATTGTACTCAATCAACAATCTTATGTAAACAATCTAACAGTGATTCCTCTAAGCACAGCTGGATCTACACAAAAACAAAATCCCTTAAATAAAGAGGAGATTACCCAGTTGTGTAGTGAAATCGGTCAGATTAATTGGATAACTAGTCAGATGAAACCTGATGCTTGTTTTGAGTTTCTGGAACTGTCTATGTCAACTAAAAATCCCAAAGGTGAGGACATGATTAGACCAAATAAGACTATTAAAAATTTTAAGTATGCATCTAACTGTAAAATACTTTTCCCTCGTCTTGGTGATGTGAACAATTTATGGCTAGTAGTTTATAGCGATGCTTCATATGCTAATTTCAGTGATGGTGTATCTAGTGGAGGAGGTCATATCATTTTCCTAACTGGTAAAAATCAAACATGTTGTGTTCTTTCATGGAAATCGAGTAAAATCCGAAGAGTTATCAATAGCTCTTTAGCAGCAGAAACTCTTGCTATGGTTGATGCCTTGGATTCTGCCTTTTATATGGGACATACCCTAAGTGAAATCCTATATAACAAACCAAAGGAAAATTTAATTCCCATTGACTGCTTTATCGATAACAAATCGCCATATGATAACATACATTCAACCAAGGTTGTCCATGAAAAACGGTTAAGTATAGACATTGCAACAATTAAACAAATGTTGCGCATACATGAAATTTCCCAGGTCGCATGGGTTGAGGCTTCTCATCAAATTTCTGATTGTTTGACCAAAAGAGGAGCATCCTGTGTGCGGCTTTTAGAAATACTCCGGAATGGGTATTTCTTGCAGTAACTATTAAATATAGTTATAGTTAGGAACATTTTGAGCAATACGGTACATCGGAAATGTGACTATAGTTTCGGTAATACCCGGCAATACTCGGTAATATCCGTGGCTTGGAATTCTGTGAGCACAGATGACGTAATGGCTTAAACACTGAAGGGAAGTGAGCATTCAGTAACAAGCGAGCGTCTGATCAACCCGAGGAAGCGATACCTCATTAACGTACAAGTAAGTTACCATGAGTGTTTTATCAAGCACAAGAAAGATTTGTGTAGAATATGTAAACAATAATGCTGAAAGTTGTCTAGATGTGTGCAGCAACAGTTTACGGCAGAAGTTTCCAAAATGAACAGAAGTTATCTTATAGTTATCATATGTACATAAATATTTGGAATTTCAGCGACGTATGCATTAAGTTTTAACGCATTTCTGTAATTCTTACCACCTCTCCATATTACCGTATTTCCCCTATTTATTTTTAACGTAGTTTTTGTAGTTCCGTATTTTGCATGCTATTTAAGCAGAATTTCTATTCCAATTAACAAAAAAAGAATTTACTGACTTGGAGGTTATATTAATAATAATAATAATAATAATAATAATAATAACAATCCACACGCACGCACGCACACACCCAACCATCCACCCACCCACCCACTGACTATATATATATATATATATATATATATATATATATATATATATATATATATATATATATATATATATATATATATATATCACACTAACTATAAAATATATATATTATATATTATAACACCTGTAAAGTGACTATTAAATTAGATAATTAACATATTTGTTCATTTCCGATAGATATTACTAAAACAGTATTGCAGAATAATTACCTCGTCGAATGTCGATGTTCGTATCGCCATTCACACAGACATACGTGCAAGATCGTACACGTTCATTCACACATACACACATATATAGCTATTTAGAAATATACAAAATATGCAATATTAGAACACAAGTAAAATGGTGAAATCACATTGCCCATATATCACTATAATTTAGTAATATATTCACGTATATTGGATTTGAATGTCAGCAGAGTAGAAGACTGCGTAATTGTTTCAGGCAGAGAATTCCGCAGTTGCGTTGCAGTGTATTTGAAGCTGTTTCTGCCATATTCCGTTTTAATCCTTGGAAGTTGTAGGTGATTGCGTGTTTTGGAACGCAAATTTCTAGTGAGTGCCACTCCAGTGGAAGTGAACATGCCTTTCATGTAACCAGGGGGCCGGACCATATCTAGATTTATATGTCATAATACCCATTTTAATTTGCATTCTTTTAGTTAAATTTGTCCAGTTTAATGTTTCATATAGTTGTGCAGATGGTGTCCTGTAAGGCATGTCTAATATCACCCTAGCAGCCCGCTTTTGTAGTTTTTCTAAACTATCCAATAATGTAGGTGAAGACGGGCAAAATACAAGACTACAATAATCAATGTGTGAAAGGATATATGACTTATAGAAAAGATTTCGTTGTCAATGCTAAGATAATGTTTATTTCTCCGTAGAATATAAATCAAGGACGAAATCTTTTTACAAAGTTTGCCTATATGTTCTTTCTATGCAAGCGTAGTATTTATATATACTCCTAAAAGTTTGTCAGATTCAACAACATTTAAGCTCCCATGATTTGTAGGGATTATAACATTATTATTTACTTGTTTCAATTTAGGCTTAGTTCCTAACATCATAAACTTAGTTTTGTCCATATTTAATATGTTATTATTTACACACCATTCGTCTACCAACTTCATACCTTTAATTAGATTTTCTTGAATTTCAGAGATATTTGAGCTAGCAGCATGCATAGTTGTATGATCAGCATACATATCCATAAGATTGTTGACACACATGGGTAAATCATTAACATATAAAATGAACAGAAGTGGCCCTAAAACTAAGCCTTGTGGTACTCCAATATCGATGGGCAGTGGTTTAGAATTCTTTCCGTAAATTGAAACGTATTGTGTCTCGCATTTAAATATAAAGAAAACCACTTCAATACATTGTAGCTGAATTTGTAAATACTTAATTTTTTCAATAGGATGCCATGATTGACAAGATCAAAGGTCTTTTTAAAGTCAATCATAATAGAACCAATAAGGTCGCCGTTATCTATCAAAAAACGCCATCTTTCCACTATATTTAACAATTCAGTTTCGCATGAATGGTTAGGTCTGAAGCCTGAGTGGGATTCCACTAATAAATTATACTTAGTTATAAATTTATAAATATGATGATGTATGTGTCGTTCAATAACCTTAGAGATAATGGGCAATATAGAGAGAGGCCTATAATTGTTAATATTGGTTTTTTAATCAGATTTATGTAGAGGCTTTAATTTTGCACATTTCCACATTTTGGGAAATTTTCCCCTAGCTATGCGTTTGTTTATAATAAGTGTAATTGAGGGTGCAATTATTGATGCTGCAGCTTTGAGGAAGTGTGCGTTCAATTCATCGTAACCCGCTGACTTATTTGTTTTTAAGCATTTGTGGGTTTTGGATTTCACATCAATTATCATCACAGATTATTGAAGGTAATTTGTTTGCCTTGGGATTTATGTCTTTTAGAATTTTCCATATATTAGCCGGATTATTTTTGCCTGCTTCTAATTTATTTGCAAAATAGTCTCGTTTAGATGCTTTATTCAAATAAGCAACTTTTTGCTTTAACATTTTAAAATTCAACATGTTTCCTACCTTCTTATGATAATCTCTCTTTCATTGTTTTTTTAATTTCTCTGTTCATCCATGCCGGTTGACATACACGTTTAACTCTGCGTTCAATGACAGGAGCGTGTTTATTTAGAATGTTAATGAATTTTGCATACCATTGATCAAGCACTTAATCTGGACTACCTAAATAACCTATAGAATGCCAATCACATACAGACAGGTCACTAAGAAACTTATCTTCATTAAAGCTTTTGGTGCTCCTGTATTTAATAAGTTGGTGTGAATTTTGAGTTTTGAATGGTTTACATTTGCGAATACTGGATAATGGTCACTTAGTGCCAAAGAGCCGACATGTGACGATTGGAATTTTGTCTTTATCTGTGACATACACATGGTCAATCAGTTTAGATGTTTTCTCTGTAACTCTGGTTGGATTATGTATAAGTTGCTCTAAATCAAAAAGTTCAATTAAAGACTGCCATTTATGATTATCTGCTTTAATAAGGTCGAAACTAAAATCTCCTACAAGTATAATATCTGAGTATAACTTCTATCTCTGTGAGGGAACCGTGGAACGCTTCTGAAATAGAAAACACAATTTCAATCTGGCCCTCGAATCCAGGGATTGAAAGCAATGGAGATCAAGCAGAGGTGACAAACAAAGTTTTTGCATTGAGTCATATTGCAGAAAACTACCCTGAGGAAGAGTGGATACATGTTTATACAGATGGATCAGCTATCCAGGCTGTCAAGAATGGAGGGGCATTGCTCAAATTCAGTTTCAATGTGGAGATATAACAGACTCATGCTTGTCAACAGGGAAGCACTGTAGCAATTACACTGCAGAAATCCAGGCACTGATCTTAGCTAGCCAAAAGCTGCTACAACGAAAAAGCAGAAATGAAAATATTGTCTTCCTGAGAGACTCCCTCTCGGCGCTCCAGGCGCTGGAGAGTAGAAAGGAAAGTACAGATTTAATTCATGAAAATCTTATGCAACTGGCCAAGGAAAACAATGTCAACTTACAGTGGATCCCCTCGCATTGTGGCATATTAGGAAATGACAAAGCTTATCAACTAGCTACGGAAGAGTCAAATAAAGAACAATTCAACCATGATGTTGACTTTGAAGAACTGAAGCATATCATTGAAGCCACAAGAACCACCAGCAGGCAGCATAATGATGCAATACACAGCCTCAGTCGGGAGGATCAGACCTGTATCTTCAAATTGAGGACTGGTCACAATCGTCTCAATGCACATCTTCACCATCTCAAGATTACAGATTCTCCACTTTGTGAATGTCAGCAGGCAGAAGAAACAGCAGAACACCTCTTGCAGCACGGCAAGCGATATGAACAGGCTAGGAGAAGCTTCTGGCTTATTGAAGTATCTTTTGAAGAGAAGATCAGAGGAGACAGAGACAGTTTGGTGACTACTTCAGCTTTCATGCACCAAATAAGGAAAACAGTCTAAGTTTACTGTCATGAGAAAGATGAACGCAAGAAGAAGAATATCTGAGTTTTCGGAATATACCTTTTCTAACATAGCTTCAAATTCATTAATCCAGCTATACAAAACTCATACCATAATACTTTGCATCACCACGGGGACATAGCTCGCATATACGTATTTTGCATTCTGGTACTAGCGTTTGTAGATCCATAATTAAATTGTCCATGGATATAAGGGCATCAGCTAATGATCCATCAGAATTATTTGTACCTGCCATAATAATTATGTCTTTGTACGTATGTAAGTCAGAGCTAAGTAGTTTGGAGTGAATATCCTCTATCTTTGCTCCTCTGAGGCACCTAACCTCGACTGACTCTTGAAGGTCATTGGTGTTCACGGTTTTTATTATAGAACTCCCAATTATTAATGTCTTTTTAGGAAGTGTTTTACTTACTAATGAGATGCGTGTTGTGTTAGAGTTCTCATTTACCTGTGGGATACGTTCATGTAACAGATCTGGTGCAGATCCATTAACCACTCGTGCGTAGCTGATTTGTTTGGAAGGCTTTGGTTTAGGAAGCCTTGGCGCTGGCATAGGTTGGTATGCGACAGATCGTGGATATGATGATGATAATGGTTTATTATTAACTTTAGGTTCATCAAGAGTTCCCTTCACGGTAGCTTCCGTGGCAGCCTTTTGGGTGGTACTTTGCAAAACAATATCAGCAACGGCCATCTCAGGCATAACCCCGACCTCTGTCATTGTTTTTGTATCTGGACATGTCATCACACCAATTTCATTTGTCATTTTAATACATTTAGACTGTAAGTCACTAGCAAGTCGCTTAGTTTCTTCATGGAGCTCCTTGATTACGGCTTCATTGCTCAGAAGCAGTTCGTTAAGCACACAGATTTGCTTAAATAGGTCTTGCTGACTGGGTTGGCTATAACTTAATAAATCTTGTTGCGTGAGCTGGTTACGGCTAGGTCTTGGTTGATTACACGTAGCAGGTTTGCTGGCATGTTCTGGACTGAAGAGCTGCTTAGGAAACATTGTAGTTTCTGGTGTAAAACACAGCTCATCTTCCAGAAAGGTCAGAGCAGAAGTGATGTCATTTAGAATGTTGAACTGTCCATTTTGAGCGACATCTGCAGTATGCGTGTCATTATTATCATTATTACTTTTGTCACCATTGTTATCTTCACACTTATCGAATTTATTTTCATCAAGTATCCAATAGCGACAATTCTCTCCATGTACATGTATGACGGATGTGGTTGGGTAGACTGTAACGGTTACATTACACTCGACATTTTCAGAAACAAGACACGGAATATTAATCCATTGTCCTCCTTATTAGTTGACTCACCATAGAATTCCTCAAATGTAGAAATCCATTTGGTTATTGAATTAGAATTCTTCACTTTTACAGTTACTGAGTATGTGTTGTACTTAATTAAGTAGTTTTCATGTTCTTCATAACGAACTGTTTCTATCTCCACACTTCTGCTTAGACTGTCCAGACTTGAGTCCCCAGCTAATAAAGGCATTGCATAAAATGTAGCATCACCAGGTATGACACAGTAATATTACGGATTATATGAGAAAAGATGGCGGCGATGATATTATGTATGAGTCACTTTAAAAACGGTAATGTCGTTATGCGCAATGCTGAATATCATTTAAACAAACGTATCCATCTCTACAGTATTATGACATCACGGAGTGTTCAATGGATGACGTAGCGCATACACCACAAAAACTATTTAATAATGCAACGGTAAAGTTATCATTAAAACATGTCGATTAACCTAATTAATGTCAACCATAATTTGAAAATACGTTTTTGCACAACCGTCACTGTTAGGAACTAATTAATTACCTTAAAACTCATTAAAACTTTTATAAAACTTATAAAAACTTTTAAAAACCGTTCCTAAGTTCTCCGTAAATTTACACAACTTTATCCAATGGCGTCATACTCCATCGCCTTTTTCTTTGATCACTAATTCCAGCGGTGGCGGCGGTGGTGTCAGTCATTTGTGCAGTTTTGGTTAAGGTTTTTTAATTCACTTATTTTTCAACACTGGCTCATCTGATCTCAATGAAACTTTACAGAAGTGATCTATACTGTACAGGAACGTGATCAACATAACAATAGATTTAATTTTGGGGTATTTAAACTATTTTGAATAGCTGATCGTCTGCGTGAGATGTCAGTCAGTCAGTGACGATCCAGCGGTCGAGACATCTATCCCATTTCCCTATAGTGTGAGCGATCTAGCCAATATATATATTATATATATTATATTTATCCTAAATCTATAGCTCCAATCTAAAAATAGAAGGGCGCTCTATCTATCTCTCTAGTTAGCTTTTGGAGACCACAATCCTTAATATATATATTAGAATATATATATCCTAAATCTATGGTTCCAATCTAAAAATAGAGGTGCGCTCTATCTATCGCTCTAGTTAGCTGTTTGAGACCACAATCCCTTGCGCAAAATGGCCGCGCCTATACGCAATTCTAGACACAACCCGATTAAAGCATAGCCGTGAGCGGCCACGCAATAAACATCAATGTAAATATATAAATTGAGCGAAGTTTACAGGTTCATTTACATAAAGGTGTAATTAATGCATTTAGAATTGGACATCAGACGGTATAATGACAATGTGGCAATAATAAACATAATCACTTTGAAATCCGGTTAACAACTTACTAATGTGTGTGTTTGGATATTAGATATCAAAATACAACGGATTGCTCTTTGAATAATTTGACTGAAATTATTGCTATCATAGGTAATACTGAGCCTAATGCGTTGAATGTGTTTGCCCTAATTTGACTAGAATTAATTGCGAACATGACAAACAATACCTTTCAGTCAAATTATGTTAACAAACTTTTCTCAAAATTATTTGCACAATTATTTTGAAATTAATTTCAGAACTATTTTAAATTTTCTTAAAAATAGATTTTTAAAATTCCCTTTTAAAATTTGTTTTCAAAAATTTGGAAATTTGTTTCAAATTTGTTACTGGATAGCCATCCTATTAGACTATGGAGATACACATAATTCAAAATAACATCAGTCAGTGGCATTAGAACTTGCGTTCTTCAAATCGCAGAGTCCACCCTTACTCGTCATATGTTAATCCACCCACCCCCACTACCCTCACACTCTCTCCAAACATTGGGAAATTAAGTAATCTTTTATCCCTTGAAATATCAACAGCTATTTCCAAACTACGCCAAAAATTAGCTGCTGGATATTTTGAAAGCATTTTGACGGAAAGATTTAGCTGACTCTGGCGGCAACAACTTACAGGGAATTTCCAAAATACTCAACAAAATACGCTCTATACTGTCGTGTATTGGTTGCTCCATGCCGGCAATGGGGGTGGGGGAGGCGGGGTAACTTTAAGCACCCAGTATCCATTAGCAAGATTATATACTTATACAAGAAGAGTTTTTCGAAGCTAAGTGTTTAAGTGTATTTTTGTTGTTGTTTATTGTCTCGCCTGCAAAGCAGAAAGCGAGATATAGGGATCACTAATTCCGGCGTCGGCGTCGGCACCGTCGTTGCCGGCGGCAGCATCCATCATTTGTGTTGGTTAAGGCTTTTTAATCCACTTATTTTTTAACACTGGCTCATCCGATCTCAATGAAACTTTACAGAAGTGATCTAATACTATAGAGGGGTGTGATCGCCATAACAAAAAATTTCATTTTGCGGAATTTTAATTATTTTTTCATGGTTTTGGACTTCAAACATTTTCATGTTTTTCAGTTTACAGTTTTTTATGAACCCTTCTTTTTCAACAAAATTTTACTGCAGCGTTATTACTACATTACAACCTACCTCCTTGCATTACTATTGCTCTTTCCTTCTCTGAAGGGAAGCGTATTAGGATGAATTTTTTACAGCCAATGTTTGCTGGGTACTGTGGTTACAGAGTGACTGAAGGCTTCTCCAGGAATCTCCATACTCTCTCTAATGATGAGATCCATAGTAATTCGCTTGAATGCTTTATCTCAGAATGAGGCAAGAAGAGGGTTAATCCAATACCCAGAGCCACTGAGTAAGTCATTAAGCACAATGACAAGCTCATTGGCTGATAGCTATCACATGACCTTGATGGTAGCAACCAAGACTTCATTCCTTTTCCTACTCTTGAAGGAAGAAGCGTTTAAATTTACAAGCCAGTTTAAAAGCTATTTATAACATGTTAAAATCGCTGTGGATTATTGAAAAGTTAAGTAACGATCATCGAGATGTCGGATAAAAGAAAGAAACCTCCAAAGATAAGTGGTTGTAGGTCCTGATGCTTTAATAATGATTTAATAGATCATTTCTATTTTCGTGGTAGGCGCGCTGCCAGTTTTGGTTACTTACGCCCAGAGTGTATAGACTTTAAGTTGTCTATTTGTGCTTATTTTTAACCAGTAGCTTGTAGAGCTATTGATTTGACATGCTTGTAAGGTATTGAGCATGAATCTACGATTATCTCGATAACATACTCTCTCAAAGAAACCAAAATAATTTTCAAATTTGAGATCGGTAGGGTCTCTATTTATAAATCTTGGGATTAGCGCTGGCTAATCCTGAGTCATATTCGGAGCTTTACTATCAGATCTTACTGTGATTACGATTAAGATTTGGGAAAGTCTCCGAAGAGATCCAAGGAGAAGAATAAAGAAAAGAATATGAGCCATTCAATTAGATGTTCTAATAGCAGCTGCCATATATTTATTATGTCAGCTCACTCTGGACATGTGTGTTCCAAATGCACTTAGTGTACTCTTGAGTCAACCTGTTTGATATGCGGGTCATGGTCGCTAGCCACTAGAATGTCGTTTTTCAAACCAAATTCTCCTGTGACTTCTAAAATTCCTTGAAATCCTTCTCCATTAGGGCAGCAGTTAAAACAAATGCCAAAACCGAGGCCACAGCGGATTCAGCCATAATTCTACAGGAAATTGTTTTGTCAGTGGAATGTCTCCAGAAACAAGTCAGTAATATAGATTCGTCTATTGACAGCAGGATTAATAAAATTATCCCGGACCAGTCAGCCTCTAATACTTCGTCTCCTGACATAGTTCATGGTGAAGCATTGGGACTGGCTGTTCCAAGAAAGCGCTTATTTACCAAATCTAACAAATTACAACTAACTGATTTGCACTGTTTCATGGGTACGACAAAGAACGGAAAGAACAAAAGCACAAAGGTTTGGTTTATGCCAGTCATATCAACACAGGATTCTTCTACATCATCAGTCAATATGCCGCAGCCTGCATCCTTGCAGACCAAGTAAGGTCTTGGGCCTAATCAGGTTATAAGTCGGTCCGGTCTGTCATCTCCTGTCACTACTATTTCTTCACTGGCTGGGTCGAAGGATTTCCCGACCAGAGTGGTCCAGGTGATTGCACATCCACTGTCATCTACACAGCCGGTTGCATCTGCTTATTTTATATCTGCTGTTACTCTGGCTAGACTTCCGGCCCCAGGGTGGGATGTTGACTGGCTTAGGTTACCGATTTCATCCTTGGGGCCGGACCCGGATTTTTGTCCAGGTCCAGCCGTTATGGATACTTCGGGTTCTGTTTTCTTGCTGGCTCCGGCCCCACCCCGGGGTTTCTCCTGGGCCTGGGTCCCCTCCTCTCTGGTCATTTTCCCTGCTTTCCAGCCCCGGCTCTGGCCCTGGCCCTTGTTGTGACCGGTCATTCCGACATGTCAGAATTAAATTTGAATTTTTCTCACGGTTTTCCCGCCCCGGCTCGGGGCCCGGGACCAGTCATTCCGGCATGTCAAAAAAAAAATATCTTCCGCTGTTTTGACATTTTTTCGCATGTTTCCCCGGTCCTGAACGGCCTAAGATTCGGGACCGGGTTTAGTGGAACCATGCCCTGGTCCCTTTTGTGGACCCAGGTTCGGCTCATTTCTTTGAATAGGTGTTCGGGCCTCCTATCATCTTTTTGGCTTCAAATTTTAATTTTTCTTAGCTAGGTAAGTTATTCCTTTTTTCAGTGGGATCTTTTTTCACATTATTACATATGTGCATATCATTATCTTATCTAGCAGTACTCTCTCATGCAATATCTTGGTAGTTCAGGCTTCTTTCTCCCCTTTTTCTGCATGGTATCTCTCCTTGCATTCTCACAATTTAAGTTATAGTAATTTTATTCGTTCTCAACCTGGTCTTCTCGCACTCATTCCTATCTGTCAGATTACTGCGCAATTCTAATTAGCTATGTTTTGGTCATTTTTTTGTCCTGAGTTAGAGATGCAGTTCTATTTGGGCTGTTCATCTTTTCGTATAGTACACCTCCTCCCTTCTATGTTGGCGGGTTGACATATTTACTTTCATAACTTTAGGAGAATTTACATGTCATTCTATATTTATCGTGAATATTTTGTTCTTTTAAGGCTATTCTTCCCTATTTATCACCCTTTTGTTTTATAAATATTCATTTCCTAAAAGACAGATTAGATTTGCACTCATGGTATTTTGTGATTTTCTTTCAGATAAGTTTCTTTGCCATATTTAGTCGTTCTTAGTAGCTGTCAGTATTATCGTCAGCACTCCTAGTTTGGCAGTCTATTCGGCCTAGTCTCATTTCGTCTCGGCGACATTATTTCTTTTTTCTCTTCTATTTACCCTTTTTTCAAGGCTATTTTTTTATTTTTAGCTAAAACTTTTTATTTAGAATCATGTTGATTTTGGGCTCGAAATTTATGCTTTTTCATTCCCTTCTTATCTACTTCCAGTAGCTGTCAGATTGTCTTCATCATTCCTGTCACTTTTTATATAGGTCATTGACAATTCGCCCTGTATATATTTCATTCCCTTTTGGTTTACATGGAGTTTTTCTTTTGGTTATTACATAGATCCTATACATAGATCAGTTTATTTTAGCTAATTCTATCTGGCTATAGACTCTTTCCCCTCCCATAGGTTTACTATGGGATTTCTATTTGTCACTAAATCTAGTTAAAACACTTTAAATAAATTTATCTATAATGTTTCAATGTCAACAACTTTTAATAAGTACGGCAATTCTTCTATGATGCTTTTTTCTCCATACGAATATAGTGGCAGAGATTGGATAGTAGAAATCAACGGCCATACTTCTATGATGCTTATTTCTCCATACGAAGATAGTGGTAGATATTGAATAGTAGAAATCAACTCAAGTTACCTCTTTCAGGAAGGGGCTAGAATAAGGATATAGCTCTTATAACTAAGATACATCGCCTTTCACTCGATTCAAGAAACATTACTTTCAGATAGTATAAATCGATGTTTGGAAGTCTTTATCTGATCTCATTGTAACATCCTAAATTATTTAAATAGACTCTTGAACACTGGACTTATACTGAGATAACTCAAGAAATATGTTAACTAACAACATCCTATCTATTATCAGCCTAGTCCTAATTGGAGTATTGAGACGTTTTAGCCTTTATTCTTCAATTATAGCTTTCTTTATTCAGATATTAGGTACTATACTAGTATATGGTCCGTTGGTACGCTTCTTATCTCCTCTCGTTATTAGGTCTTCTTAATTTATTTTATTGTATTATGTGTATAACTGATGTGCGCATTTCATTTTGTAATAAGGGTCGGTTTATAAGCATCCGTAATGGGTGTCTTTCCGTATTTTGTCTTACTGGTTGCAAAGTTTGCTTTTTATACATAATATCATATTATGGAAAGGTTCCTCTGGTCTGTGTTTTTACCCACCTGGAGGTCTCTTTCGACCTCTCAGGGGAAGTTATTTCCCTCCCCAATGTGCAGATAATGGTATCCACAATTCAACCTCTCAAGGTAGGCCAGTTAGTTTTGGCCAGATCTTTCCTCAGATTATTATTGGATTTTCATCAATTTCATCTCATGAACCATTGCCGGTTTTGGAAAGTCAGCCAATCCCTGTTATTTGGGGTCCCTCTTCACCCACCATCTCCTCAGGCCATCTTTTTCACGGATACATCCCTGCAAGGATGGGGCTCCTGGGAGTCCATGAAGATTTCAGGATCCTGGTCCCTCACAGAATCTTCCTTTCATGTCAACCTTTTAGAACTGTGGTTGGTTTTCCATGCCCTAGTTCATTGGGAACCCCTGATTCTCGGTCTTTCAATTTTTATCTGATCGGACATTTCACAGTAGTCTCGTTTTTCTATCATCAGGAGGGGGTGGTCCAGGTCAGTCCATATCTGTCGTGAGTCACTGATCGTTCTCCACTGGTACATGTCCCACAGCTTTCAATTCAAGCATCCCACATACCAGGTAATTTGATTTTCTGGCCGATCAGTTATCTCGTCCTTCCAGGGTCCCATAATCGGAAGGCGATTTGATAGAGTCCGTAGCCCAGTTAATTTTTCTCCAGCTAGGTCTTCCCTCATAGACCTGTTTGCTTCTGGCAAGAACAGAAAGATATCCACTTTCATATCTCCTTTTCCGGAAGTCATAGCTCTTTCAGTAGACTCTCTAGCTCAGTATAGGAACAACATGTTCGCTTATCTTTCTTTCTCTCCGATTCTCATTCCTCTGGTGCTCTGAAAGATCAGGCAACTTCATTGTGTGGTCCTGTTAATAGCTCAGTTTTGGCTGACATAATCCTGGTTTCCGGATCTCCTGGACCTTCTTGTAGATCCCATCTGTTAATTCCTGTCTCCCACAATCTATTGTCCCAGATCAGAGGCAGAATTTTCCATCAGAATCCAGAAATCTTTCTCTTCAGTCTGAAAGTTGTCGAGTTGCCCTTCCTTCGTCAATCTTTTCAGTCAGTTTTCAGGAACATTTGGAGAAATCACTCAACTTCCACTCATAGCATTTATTAGGCACGATTTGAGTTTTTCAACAATGGGTTCAGTTCGTTCTATCCTTCCCTCTGAGCACTCTGTGACTCAGGTCACATATTTCTGGGTTTCCCTTTCTATCAGAAAAAGCTCTCAGTTATCACTGTCAGTTCCTATCGATTTGGTCTGAACTCCTTGTCAAATGTCTTCTTGATCTTTCGGTCCAAGTACAAGAAATTTATTTCACAACCTCATTAAAGGTATGGGTAATTCACGTCTTCCTTTTAAGAAACCCCTTCCTTGCTGGAACCTTTCGCATGTATCACAGGTTCTTGATGGGAAACATTTCGAAACCTTAGGTTCTGTTGTTTAGAACATCTTGCCATCAAAGCAGTATTTTTATTAGCAGTAGCATTAGCTAACCGTCGCTCTGAAATTCATTCCTTTTCTGCTGAATTGGATAGTTTTCAAATTACGGGTATTAGCATTATTCTTTATCCCAGGGCATAATTTCTGTCAAAAAACTGAGTCAGTCAAATTCTTGGGTAATCCCATTATAATGCATAAGCTTTCTTCCTTTTCAGAAGAATCTGTACGTTAACCCTGTTAGGTCCTATCACTTTTGTCACATGTCTACATAGTCCTTCGGTTCAAGATCAGTAACATTTCACAATCTCTTTAGAGTTTTGGGAAATTCTCATCCTCCCTTCAGTAACCCCTTCCATCTTGGAACCTATCCCTTGTACCTCAGGTTCTAGCTGGTAAACGCTTTAATCCTTTATGATCTGGTTGGTTTAAACATCTTACTCTCAGAGCATCCTTGTTATTAGCAATAGTTTCAGCTAGCCGTCTTTCGGAAATTCATGCCTTATCTGCTGATTGGGGTAGTTTTCAAGTTACGGGTATTAGCGTTATCATCTATCCTAGCAAGCTTGGAAATAAGGTGCCTGTCAAGGACATTGTCAGGCACCAAATTATCAAATGTCAGGCACCAAATTATCAAATGTTAGGCACAGTCTTGCCATTTCCTGACATTTTGGCAGGTACAGATTTATACAGTCCCAGTAGTTGCAGTGAGGAACAAAAGAGTCTGCATTCAAATGTTGACAAATCCATAAAATATGCATCTACCTTAGGTGTATCACAATCATTATGACACATGTTTAGATGCTTTTTGACATGTTTCTAATAAGTTCAAGTATAGAACACTGTGAAGTAGTATAGTGTTGACAGCCAGTAAATTCTGGATGTCCTGTTGTAAGTAGCTAGTGCCTGGCAAACTGTTGGATACTGTTGAAAAAGTTATTTTCAGGCCTGTCCTGGGTCAGAATTTCAGTCCAAACTTTTTAGATAAACCCATCATATTTCATAGGCTTTCTGCTTTATCTCCAGATGACTCTGTCTGGATCCCTGTTAGGGCTCTATATTTACAAATTCCGTTCAACATGCAAACGATCCGATGCTAGTCATCTTTGGTTTACGTTTGCGGTAGGCTTTGATAGTCCTGGCTCTTTAACCACTATTTCACATTGGTTCGTTGATACTATTAACATTTGCCATGAATTAGCTTCTCCCGGGGACAATTCATTAGTTGGTGTTAAGGCCCATGATGTTAGGGGCCTTGCCACCTCTTGTGCCCTTTTTATGGATCTTCTCTTGATGATTTCATTCAAGTTGCTATCTGGAAATCAGAGAATTCTTTATTAATTTCTATCTTAAAATTCTGTTGCTTCTTCCTTCTATGAAAATATTCAGAAGGTAGCTTCAGGGATCATGACTTATTTCTTCATCATCATCTTCTCTTCCTTCATAATCTTCATTCGTATAAGATATTTTATTTGAGTTGCATGTGAGTTCATTACTTCTTTCTCATGTGGGTATTTCACCTCTTTCATATCATCTCTTTCATCACACTTTACTTTTATTCATTTCATTCTTTTATGATCATCTCTTCCCTCTTGTATTCTTAGAGTCGTTTAATGTCTTCATTTCTGCTCTCCTTCTTCTTTCTTCTATACCTTTTCTATTAGGGTTATTTATGAGAGTAATTCTGAGGAATTACCGTCATTTGTACTTGTTTTTACTAACTTTGTATTCATTCTTTCTATTTTTTAAATCAATTTTGTGCAAAAATTCGCCTCCCGGGCTTTGTGCAATGTTGAAATCTGTATTTGAGCAATAGTAATGCAAGGAGGTAGGTTGTAATATAGTAATAACGACCAGACGACCTTATGGTCTTATGTTTTACTAATTACATATACCTACCTCCTTTCATTACGGCCTACCTCAAGCCTCCCCTCTGGTTTTTCTTCTCTTTTGGGGGGTGGGGGGGGGGGGTGGGGGTGGTTCTTGAGGTTTCATTTTAATGGTCATATCGTGTCAGAATAGTTTTATTCAGCATAAGATATTCATTATATTCTTCAGCCTTTGGGTATACCTGGATATGTGAGTTTTTGACATATTTGTATATTTCTGAAAGAAATTTCCCATCATATAATGTAGAGTATTTATGTTAATTTTAATTTCAGCTTCAGTCAGATATTCAGAGTCGAGTAGTGATAGGATCACCTGCCTCTTCATGGATCTGCTTCAAGCTGGATTATTTGACTGGATTCGTCAAAGGAATGAAGACCTGGTTGCTACCATCAAGGTCATGTGATAGCTATCAGCCAATGAGGTTGTCATTGTGCTTAATGACCTACTCAGTGGCTCTGGGTATTGAATCAACCCTCTTCTTGCCTCACTCTGAGATATAGCATTCAAGTGAATTACTATGGATCTCATAATTAGAGGGAGTATGGAAATTCCCTGAAGAAGCCTTCAGTCACTATGTAACCACAATACCCAGCAAACATTCGCTGTAAAAATTCATCCTACTATGCTTCCCGTCAGCGAAGGAAATAGCAATAGTAATGTAAGGAGGTAGGTATATGTAATTAGTAAAACATAAGACCAGACCCTCCGGGTCGTCTGGTCATTATATAGTATGCAGGGGTACTATCCGCGTCATATCCATTTCATTTTGGGAAATTTCTCCGGCTTTTTCAGTTTTGGACGTTGAATTTTTGTCATGGTTTTTGTGTTAAGGTTGTCTATGGACCATGTAACTGAACTATGGTCATTCCGATTTCACTGAACTTTACAGAAGTGTTTTGTGTAATACAGGGATATGATCTGCATCATTACTGATAAGATTTTGGGCAATTTTACTACTTTTCTCAAGGTTTTACTTCAAACTTTTATCATATTTATTTTGTTGTAGTTTTTTTATGGACCACTCATTTTCAACAATGGCTCACCAGATATGAACAATTTTTTACAGCAGAGTTTTATACTATGCAAGAGTACTATCTGCATCATTACTAGTTTCATTTGGAAAATAATTTCAAGATCAGACTATCCGCAGTTTGGTAAAGAAGTCCATGTGTAATTGGTTACACTTGTTTGTTGGTGCATTACTGTGTATTACAAACCACGCCAAATTTGCTTTGCCAATCAACACTAGCCATGCCTTTACAGGCGAGACATTGTATGCTTCAGCGTTCTTGTTGTTATTAAATATTAAATGGTTTTCATTTTTTGATTAAAATTAATTAAACTAATTTAAATTAATTTAATTTAATTTTAATTGCTTTTGTTAAATAATTATTAGCTCCTTGTTTAAATGTTAAATGCAACTAATTCTACTAACATTCCCTTCCAGTTTTCAGAGCTCTCGATTGATTGATTGATTGATTGATTTAGTAGTTGAGACCCATTTAATTGTTTGATTGATTGAGTGATTGATTGAGCGATAGATTGATTGATTGATTGATTGATTGATTGATTGATTGATTGATTATGGATAAGAGAGTTCATAAGAGACGCAATGCCCAAGGGTATATCAAACCTGGTCTCTAGTAACCCTCGCCACCATAATCACCAGCACAAAGCAACCAATCCAGCCATTGCAAGGCTAATCAAGGTATATTACCGCGTCTTGCAATGCTTTCACCACATGATGGTCCTCAAGATGCACCTGGAAGAGGACTCCTCCTAGGGGCATGGGAAATAAAATTGATGAACGGAATAGGTTCTGCAAACCCGCTATGCCATGCACAGAGGTGTTTGACTCACTGGCTAAGGTCAGTCTCGCATGGGGTAGATCCATTATTACAACCATGATGTACCACTATGAATTCCAGCTTGTGACTTTGAGCGCCGAACTTGCTTCAGCACAAAAATCGCCAGATGTTGATGTTAAACGTGCGCAAAATGGAGCTGTAGGTTGGGCTAAAAACAATTATCTACGCAAATTAGAAGAACATGCTATTACTGCATTTTTCGAATTCATCAAACCAGTAGACACGCAATCAAAAGTCCAAAGATCTCAGGACAATTCCGCAGACTGTTGAGCCAACTTCATTACCACGACAGAACAAACACCCTAGACCACCAGCAAAAATCACACACACACACACACACACACACACACACACACACACACACACACACACACACACACACACACACACACACACACACACACACACACACACACACACACACACACACACACACACACACACACACACACACACACACACACACACACACACACACACACACACACACACACACACACACACACACACACACACACACACACACACACACACACACACACACACACACACACACACACACACACACACACACACACACACACACACACACACACACACACACACACACACACACACACACACACACACACACACACACACACACACACACACACACACACACACACACACACACACACACACACACACACACACACACACACACACACACACACACACACACACACACACACACACACACACACACACACACACACACACACACACACACACACACACACACACACACACACACACACACACACACACACACACACACACACACACACACACACACACACACACACACACACACACACACACACACACACACACACACACACACACACACACACACACACACACACACACACACACACACACACACACACACACACACACACACACACACACACACACACACACACACACACACACACACACACACACACACACACACACACACACACACACACACACACACACACACACACACACACACACACACACACACACACACACACACACACACACACACACACACACACACACACACACACACACACACACACACACACACACACACACACACACACACACACACACACACACACACACACACACACTCCCCCCTCCACCCCCCCCCCCACACCCCCCCCCCCCCCCCCCCCCCACCACCACCCCACACACACACCCCAGCTGAAACATTGGGATAGGAAATGCTCCCCAATAGCAGTAGTCGTGGCCCATCAACATCTAGCTCTATTGGCAGTTATGCTAACAGATTTGCCTGTCTATCTCCATCTTCTATCCCACTGCCTGATGATACATCACCATCACGGGGGGGGGGGGGGGGGGGTGCACAGAATAGTACTCAATTTGTCAGCTGTATATCATCACTTACTGAATTAGCACTACTTGCTCCACAGTCCCCACGACTGCTGAAGAGAAATGACAGCTGACGCAACATCAACACGCCACCTTCCTCTATCATACCTCAGTTTCACACCCACACCAGCCCAACCTAGCAATCGACCAAACCTATCGGTTCAGAACAACAAACCTGTAGCATCGGATAAGACCATTTTCTGGAAATACCGAGCTGAGACAACAGTCAAAACTGATTGGTGTCTTCCTACAATATCAAAGAAAGATAAAAGGGCACCCATCAACCTGAGAAAATCATCATTAACATGGGGATTAATGATAAAGATGCAAATCTTAACATCGCGAAATCACGATTGCAACTTTGGTCCAGCGACATCTGCCTGAAATTCCCCAAGAATTTATGTCCTCTGGATGGTGGGCCAGTGGGTAGACTACTCAGCTCCCAAACGCTAGGCGAATCGTTGCCAAAGATTGGCTGGGTTCGAACCTTACTCAGGTAGAAAATGTAAAAATTACTTTCCAATATCGACTGCTATGTCCTAGTGCCAGTGCATCGTCAAAAAACAGGGATCCTAGAACTAATGCTTGACAATAATAAAAACTAATACTACTACTACTGCTACTACTACTACTACTACTACTACTACTACTACTACTACTACTACTACTACTACTACTACTACCGCCGCCGCCGCCGCCGCCGCCGCCGCCGCCGCCGCCGCCGATGATGATGATGCTTCTGTTGTTGTTGTTGTTGTTGTTGTTGTTGTTGTTGTTGTTGTTGTTGTTGTTGTTGTTGTTGTTGTTGTTGTTGTTGTTGCTGTTGTTGTTGATGAATTCGCCAGTGTATCAGTATATCCGACATGTGAAAGCTGGTCCGCTAAAGATTTTTGTCTCGGCGCGGTGGTCCAGTGGAAAGATGTCTGGTTGCTGATGCTATGCGGAATTGTAGGATGGTGGTTCGATCCCCCACCAGGGAAATGATGATTAACAAAGTAAACTAATGGGTGCACTCTGTAGGCGGGGTTAACACGGAAATTGAAGTCATCGCGTTGCCAGAGCGTTCAAAAATAAACAAAACTACTACTGCCAGTGCCTAGATGGAGACTGGGTGAGGGCATAGCATACACACCATACGGTGTGCAGTAAACTAACGGGTGCACTCAGTAGGCAGGATTAGTACGGAAATTGATTTCATCGCGGCGTTGCCAGTACGTTAAAAAATAAACAAAACTACTACTGTTGTTGCTGCTACTGCTACTACTACTACTACTACTACTACTACTACTACTACTACTACTACTACTACCACCGCTACTACTGGTTTTTTCGGGGTTTTTTTTATTGATAACACGATCAATGGATCATGCGGAAATCCTTTCATATCCAATAATATATAAAAGACTGACGTACAAATCACACAACATACAAGTACACATATTGATGCAAGGCATCAATGGTAAATAGCGTGCCCGGAGGTTATTATAATTCTGAGAATAAACTCATCTGTTTCATGAAAAAATGAAGTTATATAAAGGCATACAAGCCGCCACTTATGACAAAAATATACGTGGACAATAAACACAAAAGAAGGAATATTTCTTGCAAAAAGATATGGGAAGTATTAGCTATGGGCTAGGAAAAGCAGCTTATATTTTTGGTCAGTCCAACAATTTTCCACCCATCCTTTTTCTCCAGGCCAAACTCCTTAACAGAGAGAGGAACAGACAAAATTAAGAGCAGCCAGTGATGAGAAAATTGCACTACTGCATCAACAGAGCGTAACAGATCAAATGTGGGTCATCATTAGGTATCAACAACTTGTAAAGATAAAGAAATCAACAGAACTGGCAAACCAGTCAGTAGAAAATCAGCGCAAGAAGCAGTACAGCCCCTGACACCCATTCAAACATATTAAAGAAAAACTGTAAAGATTATTTTAAACGTAAATCTTGATACCAGACGTGAAGAGCTTATTACTTTAGCTGGAAGGACCCTGCAATGCTAGTGAAATGCACACAGCAAGTATATTTTTGATGCAATATATGACCCCGATCTGTACCGAGAGATAACCTCTTCATCAAAGTTAAGTGGCCAGGATAGAACCAATACCGTGAACCTAGTTTTCTCCAACGAAAATGATATAGTAGAAAACATTCTGACTGAAGACCCAGTGGGAAACAGCCACGACATCGTGATCTGTTTCATTTAGCTATCGTATCCATGTCACCTTTTAAACTATATCTTTACTGGAAACAGTGACAAACTATTAAATCAAATATTTTTGCTCGACAAAAAGGCCAAAATCGGCCTTAACCGTTGTAATGATGACGATCTTGTTGACCATATGTGCAAATGTTAGGGTATTAGCCTGATAAGTCAGGTTCTACCAGTACACGCGGCTAATAATATGGGATATATAGAAATATTTTCACATTACTATAATACATATTTGGTGGTAGAATTATTACAATATTTCGCACAACACGAGAACATAGTGAGTTCTACATGGCCTTATGTTCGAAAACTGGCTACAAGTCATGTAGAGATATTCTGGTACCGAATATAGTACATTATTGGAATTTGACAATGGTGTGCCACTACTAAATTGCATATGACGAAATTACTGTATAGTAAACATTTTTTAAACCCTTGATACTTTATTAGCGTATTCATATACGTATCTAACCATATGGGTGAACTTCTGGGGTCGAACCTATTGCAAACAGTGTGAAACAGAAAATCGTTGATCTGACAGAATTTGCGCCAATTTTTGGTATGGAATTGTGTACTATGAAATTACGTTCCTGTAGAATTTTCGGAATACAACTAGCATATTTCCTATAAGTATTTGTGGGTGAAATTCTGGGGATGAACGTATTGCCATGAAAACCATGAATTATCCTAAGTTTGAGCTTATTTACGTTATGAAATTTTTTATTCTCACTACGTCGTAAGGTTATGCCTATACCTATCTAAACATATGGGTGATATTCTGGGCCGAACCCATTATGAGCGATATGTCAAGACATATCGACACCTATCTGAATGTGGTGAATGTGAACCAACCATATTACAATGGGGCTATATGGTGATTATGTAACTACATATTACCAAATTACTTGATGGTAGAATCATGCAAAAGCAGTAGTACATAAATTTCACTACTCCGTAAGCGTATGCCTATACCTATCTAAACATATGGGTGACATTCTGGGGCCGAACCCATTATGAGCGATATGGCAGGACATACCGACAGCTAACTGAATGTGGTGAATGTGAACCAACCATATTATAATGGGGCCATACGGCGAATATGTAACTAACTACGATGAGATTACTTGATGGTAGAATTCTGCAAAAGCACTAGCTCACAATGAGTTATATACATCCATATATAAAAGAAATTATTACAAATCGAGAACAGACATTCTGATACCGAATATAGTAAATTGTTGGCATTTGACAACTGTCCGTGGCTAGTAAATTGAATATTACGAAATTAGCACGTGGTAGAAAACTCAAGATTCATTAGCGTGTTCATATCGCTATCTAACCATATCGGTGGAATTATGTGGCCCAAAGCTATTGCAGACAGGTCGTAGGGCATTGAAAACCTGCAGATCTGCCAAAATTTAAACAAATTTACGCGATGAAATCGTATACTACGAAATTACTTCACGGTCAAATCTTTTTAAATTCCCAATATAACTATCGTATTCAAATCCCTCTACGTCTATGTGAGCGAAGTTCTGGAGCCGACCATATTACATATAGACAGTAGGGCACCGAAAAGCACGAAAAACCCAACATTTCTAGGTATGCCACACCTATTTCTAGCTAAGCTCCACCCCTTTTTGCGTGTTGGAATCGATATATATATATATATATTTGGACATATAAGAGATGCCGCGAGTGGGCGTGTGCTTGAGTACTTTCATCTGCAGAAGGAATCTTCCTATATATACACACGCTGAATAATGAATTCCCAGACTTCCAATTTCATGGTAACTATACAGGTAAGCTGATGACTATTTTGAAACTAATTTGACTGGGTGCTTTTAAAGGTCTCTGGCCGCAACAACGCCAGGTCAAATTAGTTTCAAAATATTCAACATGATGTTGATTAAACAGTAAAGACATACAATTTGCACACTTGCCAGACTATTCAATGTTCATGACTGAGCGCGATACGTCATTCATTTACACATTTTGGATTGTGACGTCGGCCTGTATATGAAATAATTGATTATGACGCCATATCCTTCAGTTACAGATCGAATCCAGCCATTATCATAGAAAATGACTGTTGAATAAATAGCAAAGACATACAATTCGAACAGCGTCTAGTCAAATTAGTTTCAAAATATTCAACAGCGTCTTGATTAAATAGTAAAGATGTGCAATTCGCATACTTGACTGGCTATTCAATGTTCCTGGTGGAGCTAGATACGCCATTCATTACACATTTTTATTGTGACATTCAGCTACATCTGGCCTAAATAATTATGACGTCATATACAGAAAAATCCATTATCATAGAAAATGGCCTATGTCTAATTGCCGTCCAAGAGACAATTGGGGTTTTTCTTTTGCAATTTACTACTGGAATTATAGGATCGGTTATCCAACCAGTCATTCCAGTTGTAAACTTTCAAAACAAGTTCTCCAGCGAGTAGCTAATGCATGGCGGATAATAGTTTGCCATTAATATAATGCATTAAACAATCCGAATAAATAAATGTACAGAACATATTCATGGTTCTCTGACCGTTCTCGCCGTCACCACTTATTGTCTTTTCATAGTTTCCATCATTTTCATCGATATTATTATCATCAGCATTATTTTCGTCATCCATATCATCATTATCTAAATCAATAGAATGATTCATTTCACACTATAGCCTGCCCATCTCAGCTCCGCCCACGTCTTGCGCGTGTTGGAATCGAATTATATACCCCAAACCTGAATTCTCAGAACCTGAATTTTAAGGCCGGTATACAGGAAAGATGTTGAATATTTCAAAGTCAACCCAACCGGCAGCTGTTGCTGTCTGTGGCAGCGGCAACAGCTCCCAGTAAAACTAGCCTCAAAATACCCAACAGAAGGTTTATTCAGTTGTAAATTATGAAGGTGCTAGATACTCGACTATGTATTGTGATGTCAATCTATGTGGTATAATGACATAAACTGAGTATGGAAACATTAACTTGAGTGATAGATCGGCTCACATCATTACAGCATCATCATAACAGTTTGACATTAACGTAATACTATTAATCAATACTAATATACATAGATTAATAGAAATATTAGCTCTTATAATTTCAAATTATTGTCTAGGTGTGTGATAATATATTAGGATTCCCCAATGCATTGGACGTGATCCAGGAAATAAAATAAAATCCAGTAAAAATCTAAATTCTGAACAAATCTGGAAAATCTGAACACTCAGTGTGAAAAAAACGGGAGGGCGAGGGTCTGCACTCTCTGATTACTCTTATTTTACCTACAATACTATAGCAATGCTTATATATGCTTATATAGAAGATTACACTATCAGGCACTTAACGGAGGTCTCCACCAGAGTTACCAAAATTCCCTATCAGTCCCTGTCAGCCACTACGCTGATACCCTATCGGTGTCTTGATTCAGTGTACCTATCGGTGTAGTATCTACAACTGTTATCGGTGACCTATCAAAATTTTTGATTTGGTCAACTTCATGGTTATGCCGTTGATATGGCACTAATAGCCCTATCAGAGATTCGATTCGGTGGCACCAGGTTTTCCTTCTCCGATAGCGTGTCCCCATAGCACACACCTAGGGTTTGGCCCCACCCATAGTGACGGTGATTAACAGTGATAGTGAGTAATGTTGACAACGTTGGCAATAGTGCTTGCTGATCGAGTGATGATGACTGTGACAGAGTGTTGTTTTATGTTGGGTGATTTGGTGAGTGAATGAGTGAGTTGGTGACTGGGTGGGTGAGCGAGCGAGCGGACAGGTGGGTGGGTGGATGGGTGAGGGTGTGTGTGAGTGAGTGAGTGAGAGAGTAGAAGGGCGACAATATATGCGGCTGCCTAGGGTGGGTCAAGAGAGTGATGATGTGATCAATATTTTAATTAGACCATGCCTCATTTTCTGCCCCGGCAAAAATACTTGAATTTTATTGGTTGAGAGAAAATGTCATTTGTTCTCTCTCGACCAATCAAATTAAAAAAAGAAAAAGGAGCATGGCCTAATTGAAATATTGATGATGTCATCACCCACTCGACCAATCTGTGAACATGTGCCAATGTTTTCGCTGTTTTGGGTGGTGTAGATGTGTAAGAACATGCCGATGATTGACAGGTATAATGAGGTGAGAAGGCATTAGGGGGCGTGGTCAGGTCATGGGCCGCCTGTAGGCCAATCAGCATTGCCGCCTATCTCGTCGCCCTAGCTTCGGCGTGTTCTGACGAGTAGCTCCCACACCCACACACCGCCCTTGGTAATAAGGGTATACAAATTTGGGGAGGGTTGTCAATTTACAACGCTTTTCAAAGATTAAGTAAAGTTTCTATAATAGTCACGATGAATTCAGCTTACTTTTTATGCTGCAAAGTTACTGTAGATCTCGGTGACAATTTGTATGTAAGAATTTAGTGTTAGAAGCATCTATCCTACAAGACGTGGACCGTTTGTGCACTATAATACATGTAGAAAGTTTACCAAGGTTATGACTGTATTCAAAGAAACTGTTTAGAAAGCTAGGAATAGCAATAGGGTAGAGAAACTTGTTTATATTTACAAACTAGAACGTCAGATAAACATTTGTCGACATAGGTTGGTACTTTACGCCTCCTGGTAGCAGTGAGATGAGAGGTACGTTTAGACACGTTAAACTCTGCGCCAATGCTTGGCATTGTCTGAAGGCTAATGTCTCTGAAATAAACAGTACCCTAATGAACTCTACTCTAATTTAACTAGCAGCAACCTGTGCATATATAGACAATCAAGATGGTGGCAATATGCTACCTCCAAAAGCTTGGTACAACCGCCCCAGCCACTGCTTCCTCTCCCATGGAGCCGGATGTTTCATTGACCTATTCTGTTGTTTATCCCCCATATATGATGTCGGAAGGGAAAAAGGCCTGCCGTATTATGCAATGTGGTCTCCTCTCCTAAATCCCTTGGTGGATTTTAACCACTCTCTTTCTGATGGATCCTATGGTGATAGGCTGTAGAATGTCTATTCAGAATTTTGATTGGTTTATTTTTGGTAGCCATCTAGAATTTTCTAAAATTGTTGTGAACCACCTTAAAACACTCCGCTTCCTTAATTAATTGTCGGATTTCACCGAAACTTGGGTGAATAATGAATAATGGCATGATTCATTATATCAAAGGAGAATTTTGATTGTTCAATTCTTTTGCGGCCATCTCAGACTTTCCGAAAATTATCCAGAGTTCTTTAAAACGTATCTCCTCCTAAACCAATTGGTGGATTTTAATCAAATTTGGCTGGAAGGAACATATGGGCGTAGGCGCAAAATCTATTTACGATTTATATTGGCGAATTTATCCGGGGTGTGGGGGGGGGGGGGTGGGGGCATCAGATTTTCAACATCAGATTTTCAAAATCTTTTCTGGAAACATTTTAAAACCCCACTCATTGATGAATGGCCCGATTTCAACGATACTGGGTTGGAACGATCCTATGATGGTAGGTTTTTAGCATATCAAACAGGGATTTTGATTGGTCTATTGTTTGGTGGCTAGCTTGGATTTTCTGAAAATTATCCAGAAATCCTTTAAACGCATCTAAACTGAGTGGCGCATATTAATCCGATTTGGCCGGAAGGATTCTATGAGTGTAGGATTTAGATCTATTCAGAATGTTAGATAACTCTTTTCGGTGGCAAGAATCCTGTGATCTATTCACAATTTTGATTAGTCGATTTTTCCGGCAGGCATTTTGGATTTTACGAACATTTTCTGTAAATATTTTCTCCAAAAAATTAAAATGCTAACTCTAATCAATGAAACAAACTAATGGGGCACTATCCTATGGTGGCATGCTTCAATATCTCAACCAATAATTTTAATTGTTCAATTTTATTGGTGGCCTTCTTGGATTACTGAAACTTATCTAGAAATTATTTAAAACCTATGTATCTCCTCTTAAATAACTGTGCGGATTTTAATCAAATATGGCTGGAAAGATCATATGGTCTAAGATGGCCAGCAAAAATGGACCAGCTCCAGAACTCCGATTCAGAATTTTGATTGTTAAATCTTTCTGTGGTCATCTTGGATCTAAAAAATTTCGGGAACCATTTAAAATGCTACTTGGTAATCGAATTTCCGATTTCAACGTAACTTGGATGGAACCATCTTATTGTGGTAGCATCCAATATATCAAATGAGAAATTTGATTAATTAAATTTTTGGGCTGTCATCTTGGATTGTTTACCTCCGGCAGAGTGGCTTCTGGATGGTGTCTTTGAAACTTTGAAATTCCATATGTTGATTGTGCTATATATGTGAAAGCAAACCATCGTAATTGACGATGATGAGAAATCCAAGATGCATTTCCAGATCATAAATCTGCTACCCTTTGCCGGAGCTCATTGAAACTTCTAATTTAAAGGATTATGTATGTGTAAATGCAAATATTTCAATTGGTATTGGTCCACCTGTGTGTGTGTGCGTGTGTGCGTGCGTGCGTGCGTGCGTGCGTGCGTGCGTGCGTGCGTGCGTGCGTGCGTGCGTGCGTGTGTGTGTGTGTGTGTGGACATATAAATTGTGGAATTTACAGGGACCCCACATCATGAAAACTGGGTGTCCCAAGCTGAGATCTGTGGTTCCCAGACTAAAGATCAAGCGCTCCAATTGCAGTGTTTCTCATCCATGCTAAGATTAGAGTGTACCATGGACTCACAGCTATGAATTATGGGGGTTTCCATGTTAGATTTTGTGTGTACTTTTGTGCAGTCTACAAAACATTAATATTTAATAATCATATAAGATTTTCAGAGGTCCCATTGGTCCCACTGCTACTAGCTGTGGTGGTTCGAAGTTGCACTTTGAGGTGTATACCCTCAAAAGGACCATTATGAGAATCCATGTGTGTTCCACAGACCCTTCTGCCTCTCGTGTTAACACTGTGACTGAGGTGCATTATTAATTTACTGAATGAATTACCATATCAGATTCCTTCGCAAAATATGAATTTAGCCATTGGAATCAGTAGTAAATAATTAAATAGAATGAACCTATCTCTAATTTGCATTGTGCAAATTCTTTTTATCTGCTGTCACACATCGATTTGCAAGTAGAAGAGCAATGGTATAGGTGACTGCGCTGATTGAACGAGAGGGTGATGATGTCATTTGCACAATAGGCCACACCCATATGACGAATAGGGGTAGGCACGTTCCGATGACTGGCAGGTATAATGAGTCGTGTCCAGGTCAGGTGACGCCTGTAGACCAATCTGCAAAGCCACTTATCTCACCGCTCTAGCATAGGTCATATGATTTTATGCTCGTTTCCCGTTATAATGGCCTGTGAAGAAAGGGTGTGACGTAATGTAGTGTGTCCTCGCGTGAGTCCATATCGTCACCCTGGTCAGGTCACGTGACGGTAGCTACACTTGTCGGGCCTAATGATGTGTGAAAGGGCCATGGCCTAAGGTCCCTCCCTCGCTACCTCCCATCTCCCTCTCACCCTCTCTCCCTCCCTCTCCCCCTCGCTTTTATCTATCTATCTATCTATCTATCTATCTATCTATCTATCTATCTATCTATCTATCTATATCTATCTATCTCCTTCCCTCGCTCGCTTTCTCCCTCTCGCTCTCTCGCCCTCACTCACTCCCTCCTTCCCTCCCTCACTTCCTCCTTCCCTCACTCACTTTCCCTCTCTCCCGCTCTCTCTTTTCCTATCTCTCTCTCTCTCCCTCTCTCTCTCTCTCTCTCTCTCTCTCTCTCTTTCTCTCTCTCTCTTTCTCTCTCTCTCTCTCTCTCTCTCTCTCATATACTTAATGTATACATTGTTAATGCTAAAATATTTAATATTTTCTGTTCTATTTTTTCTAGCCCAATATATTGGCAGTGATTGCAGTTCTATCAACCTCTGCTCAGATGTGGTAACAGACTCAGAATGCGTTTCTGGAATATGTAAATGTATCACTACACACAAAGCCACCTCAAAATATAATTGTGTCCAGATAACAAACTCTAAGAAGCTTGGAGAGAATTGCGTAGATGGTGATGTCTGCTACCGTGAAGCTCGTAAGACCATCATACCAGCATTGTAGAGCCGAGTATTAGGCTCCAGTGATAAACGTTCAGCTTTTTAACCATAATGCCAGATGGGACCCTAAAAGCAAAACTTAAGGGGGGGGGGTGTGGGCAGTAAATTTTTCAAGGGCCCACTCTTATAATTATGATGTATCAGCACACAGGATAATTTAAGATTTACCAATGTAGAATGTGCTTATATATATATAAACAAACAGAAACCATGTTGAATATTTTGAAATTAATGTGACTGAAAGCCATTGCTGCCTTCGTCGTATTAATTTCAAAATATTCAACAGAATATGCTATGTACATCGTAATGAATTAAATCTTTTAGGATTGAAATACTTAATGAAACTGGCTCTAGTGTCAATAGAGTCGGCAGGTATATAAAATGATTTTCTGTTCACAATCTTAAAATATGAATGGAAACATTTAGGTCACCACCTGGGCTAGCAAGTTTGAAATTTTGGTAGCCCAGCCTAAATTCTAAAGGTCATGTGCTACTGGGGCCCTGCTAATCTCCATCAATGCATATGAGTATAGTGTATTGTATTATTAGCTCACCTGGCCTGAAATGCCAAGTGAGATTATGCCGTGGCGACCGTCCGTCGTGTGTACATCCGGCAACTTTTCCTTTAAACGACTTCTTCTCAAGAACCACTGGGCCGATTTCAATTATATTTGGCAAGAAACATCCTTAGGACATAGGGATCCAAATTTGCTCAAATGAAGCTGATTGGCCAATTTGGCCGGCACCCATCTCGGATTTTGTCAGTTTTTAGGAAACGTCTAAAAATCTCTGAAAGCGCTTGGGGAATCGATTCAAAACTCATGAAACATCATCTAGGCAAAGAGGTACGCCAAGTTTGTTCAAGAAGACTTGATTGACCAAATTATTCGGCGGACATCTTGGATGACCTAGTTTTCCCGAGAACGAATTCTCCAGGACCGCTGAAGGGATGGGGCCGAAATTTGGGAGATATGATTAAGGATTAAGGGTCATTAAAGTTTGTTCAAGAGCCAGGTTGATGCATAAAGAAACATGGCCTCTGTTTTCTTGTTACAAGTCTGCTCAACTTATTAGAGTTCTACTTATTGTTTATGACCATTCTAGTTGAAATGCTTATGGTACAGGTGAGCGATACAGGCCTCTTGCACCTCTTGTCAGTGTGAGTACTCCAGTGTATAATGTCGGTATAATGAGGACTCATGTGTATATTGCCAGTATGATGAGTATAGAGTATTATCAATATGAGTACTCAGGTGTATAATGTCAGTATGGTGAGTTAGGCTTGCATGATATTGTCCTAGGAGGTATTGATATATGGTGGTGAGAAAATCGTGATATTTCAATATATCGTATGGCCTATTGTATGGGGTGAATTGGTCTTGGGTTGAATTGGACTGCACGGTTTGGCTTCTGTAGACATATCGGCTTCGCTATGAGTTTTCATATCAGTTTTAACTGAATATGACTTCTAATTCGTAAATTTCAACAAAAACTTTAAATCCAGTCGCCAAGATGTTTAAAGAACGATCGTTAATAACACGAAAATGGGAAGATTTCCCTGTATAAATTTTTGACGCCTTACACCTTAGCTTAATGTATAGCCTGTCCATCATTGCGGGATTGAAATTATTACATTAGACAACCTAAATATTGCGTACCCTGTCATCGTTTATTACATCAAAATTAATTTTAAAAATTGACATTTCATGTCGTGTTTGTGAAAATATACTAATCATGTGATATTAGGAATGCACTTTAGATCCATAGATATCTAATGTTTAGACCTGATCCGCATTTACCGAGTACCCAATACTAATCATAAATCCAGCAATCGTTTGTATCTCAGAATTGTTACCAAAAAACTTAGTCACCCAATAAAATTCAGCATTGTGAACTAAAATTAAACAACTATGACATGTTCATGAACAATAAGCCTTCATGAGGTGTTATATACACACACGTATGACTGCAAGTAAAAAGCTGTGAGTTACTAAATAACGTCCAGTTTTCGGAATCTATTTGGTGTCAAATAAGAACTGTAGATAATAAAAGAACGCTCATAGGCTGTGTATACGGAAGTCCAAATTCAAGTTATACAAATAATGCAAACCTCTTAATCCTTATACGAACGCAAATAATGCCAAGTCAGATTACATTTTAATCACAAGCGATTTTAACTTTCCTAAAATAAATTGGGATACAGGCACATCAAGCAACAAAATTGGTTACGATTTTATCAAAACAATTCAAAACAGCTTTCTAACACAACACATAAATCTGCCAACTCGTTACAGAAAAGATAACACCCCACATATACTGGATCTCATACTAACTAATAATGTGGATATAATAGACACAATTACCCACGGACTCCCAATAGGGAAAAGTGACCACGAGGTACTGTACACAAAGCTACACACGAACCTACTAAACAAAACACCTAGGCTAAACTGCCCAAAACTACTGCTGCTAAGTAAAGGACGATAGACTGACATGAAAATACAATGGACCTTTCCATGTTTACCTATGCCCCGCCCATTTCTAGCTAAGTTCCGCCCGCACCTCGCTCGTGTTGCGACGGATGGATCTCTGAACTCCCTGACTATCAATTTCCAGAAAACTATACAGGTAAGCTATTGAATATTTTGGAACTAATATGGCAGCAACAGGGTCCAGTCAAATTTGTTTCAAAATATTCAACAGCATGTTTATTAAATAGTAAAGTACAACGTGTCGGACTATTAAGAGTTAAAGACAGGACATATAGAATAATTTCTGATGTGTTGATTATGACGTCATCCTACACGCAGCTTAGCAGATGTCAGATTGATTCATGGATATTCTGGAAAGGTGAATTGTAAGGTTATTAAACAGTAGAAACGAAAACACGGATTTCATGAGAGAGTTGATAATTACCTCCCTAAGACTTTGATATTCCCAAATATCAACTTTCACTCAATAGACACTCAGATTAAAAAAGTTAGATGCCCTTACTGGGCCGGTAGTCAGATGACTGTCTGGTGGATGCCAGCCCCAACCTTGCGCATGCGCAGACGAGCACTTCCTCTGACTAATTTATTGGCTGACACAAATGCAAATTTAAGAGAGCCTGAAGACCGAGCCTCTGTGGGGCGGAGAGGACGGGTCGGTGTTAGGGAGGTAAGTATCAACTTTCTCGTGAAAAAAGAAATCCGTGATTTCGTTTATTTCACTTCAAGAGTGCTTACCTCCCTAACACTCTTTGATATTGCAAGAGTTTGTCAGTGAATTCGGCGGGAGGTAGGCGATGTCAAAAGACCAACTCTTCGCTATGCGCTTTTCTGCACTTAAGGCACTTAAACTTCTGTGAAAACACAACCAGGGAATGATTTGAGCATTGGATAACACAACCGATGGCGTTGAGAAGACCATATGTCATATTCGCCCCCCCCCCCTTTGTTGGGAGGGAGACAGAATGACTTCAATGTCCCAGCTCTCTATGTACAAGTGCCATATACTATAGGACATAAGACGAAAAGGCTCCATTTACGTATACTCTCAAGAATGAATCACATAAAACATGTATCATCACCATATGAGAACGAAGGGTTATGTGACAAATACAAGCAACATTGAACAGCACATGGACAAGACTGACCTTGTGAATTGCTTGTTGCTGTCATCATCGTCCCATTAGTGAAGACTGATGCAGTTCTGACAAGTGATTATTTCTATTGATATATTGTGATGTATATAAAAAATGAGAAAACCTCATCAAAAATTGTACACCTAAATTATTTTTTCAAAATCGATAAGGCGAGAGGATTCGAGGGGTCACAGAGGTAATGGTCGGTGAAATGCGACTCACAATGCCCCTGGGCTACCAACATAATGTCGTCCACAGGGACCCCATTAAACAGGGAGGTGGAAGCCACTACGCCACGAACACTGTGAGCCTTGGCAAAGTCAACTTGTTTTCCTGTGGCGGATGTATGACAAAATTGAATACATTCTACAATCCACCTGGAAATGGTGTCCTTGAAAGCCCTACCATGAGGTTCAATATATGACAACCATAATGCTGTTGGCTCCGTCCACCATTCCTGGGTACGTTGTTTGTACCGGTTTAATGCGCGGATTGGACACCATGCTTTTGAAGTAGCATCATATCTAGTCAACAGGGCTGGGGTCAAATACAAAAGTATTTGTATTTGAAGTAATTTAATACATTTTTCAGGTATTTGAAAGTATTTGTATTTGAAAGGTATTTACGGCAAAAGTATTTGTATTTGTATTTAAATACATTGTCAATGTATTTGAGTATTTTCAAATACTTTTCAAAATACTTCTGTGCCTATTTCTGATAAATTCTTACATCCAATTGTACATGCACAGTGCAAATTAAAATTTAATACAGATTTCTCATATCTTGTATAATTCTTTGCATGTCATACTCTGTTGAATATTTTACAATTAATTTGACTGTTACAGTTGTTGCCTTAAGAAACAACAACCTCCAGTGAAATCTTTGTCAAAATAATCAACAGTATGGTTGTCTTGAAATATAGTTACTAGGGCTAAAAATAGTGTTAAAAATATTACCTAATAAGAATAGAGCTAATCCTTTTATAAATAGAACTTTGCAAATTGCCTTAAAATTAAAGATTTTTAAACATTCTTTTTCATACACTTCACACATGTTATCCTCAGTTTTAATCAGCCTGGTCTTAAAGAAGATGGAAATGAAATCTTTAGCATATTTTGAAAATAATTTAACTGAATGTGGTGTGGGCATAGGCAGCAACAATTTTAAGTCATATGGTTTTCAAAATATTCACAGGATTTTCTCTGCTTTATGTATGAATATTTTGAAATGAGCTTTGCTTCCAGTCTGGGCTTTGCTTGCTGTTATATCCCAATTCCTTAGCAATGTATAGTACTGTACTGCTCTCTAACTGACGTCTACTGTCTAAGTCCTGTATAGCTGGTTTAATTCTCAAATTCTTATCAGTAATAGAATGGGCAATTATCACCTTTCAAAGTAAGCTAGGTAGAGCTGGTCAAGTTTCAACACCTCCATTGTACTAGCTTTCAGAAGTCATACCAGAGTCTTAACCCTTTTCACCATGAATTTTATATTCAAATCATTCATTTAGATAGGGTGGCAGTGGTGTTAATTACCCTTTCTTGCACACTTATGTCAAATGATTAAAATTTCTAGACGAAAGGATCATGTAGATGTTGGAAATAGTGTTTTTTCTTAGACAGGAGCAGCCTACAAGCATTGCTTTTCAGTATGACAACCAGTTGTCATGTGAAAGGAATGAAACTTACTTACAAATAAAATAAAAGCTCTGAATAGTTTTGGTTATAATTTGAATACAAGTGTTTCCAAATTGAAAAAACAATTTTGAGTCAGATAGTTTTAGCACATCTACATAAATAAATAAATTAAATAAATAAATCCTGCTATCCAAATCATAACACAATTTTTTAAAACCTTGTTTAAAAGGTAATAAATATATCCCAGTCCACTGGGATGACTTGCATGCTTATAAAGCCAGAATAGTGGTAAATCTTCAAAGATAGTCTTCTCTTGGCATCGAAATGAGCAATTCTCAAGACCAATGCAGATACCAGTTTGACCATTAAAGGGTTAACAGCATAAAACTGTGATAGATAATTGAGTCTGGGTAAGAAACTTGTTTAGCTGATCTAATCACACATGTCTTAGCAGTAATGGATTAAGCAATTATTTCCTTTCAAACCAACCTGAGTAGAGCTGGTCAGGTATTAACAACACCTCCATTGTACACGCTTGCCAGAGTGTTAACCATTTTCATCCTGAAAATTATATTCATTGCATTCATTTAGATGGAGGTTAATTATCCCTTTTCATAATGATGTTTAAAGATTAATTGTAGAAGAAATACTGGTGAACATTTTGGAAATATTATTGCTTTTCTCAGACAGCAGCAGGATTGGATTTCAAATTAAATAAAGATCGGAATATCTTTGGCAACAATTTGAATGCAAGTTTTTAAATGAGATAGTCTTAGAATAATCAGCAACGATATAAATAAATAAACACAATCACTAAATAAACCGTGTTTAATGTTATTTCATTTCTGTATGAACTTTAACCCTTTCACCGATGAATTCCCCATTTCTCATTTTGAAGGCACCCATATAGAAAAACTGTTGAATATTTTGAAATTAATTCTTCCAGTCAAATGAATTTCAAAATATTCAACAGAATAAGTTTTATATCGCAAAGAATTTACTTTTTCAGGGATTTGTCAGTGAAAGGGTTAATAAACCTGGTTTCAAAGGTAATATATATGAAATTAATAAGTATTTTAAAAATAATTTGACTTGGCATGTTATAGTCATAGGCAGCAACAACTCTCAGTCAAACTGTCTTCAAAATAATCACATGATTTTGTATCAATATGTATTCTCTATACTCCCCCCTATGAATTGCAATTTTGCAACTACAATTTTCAGTTATACAAAAACCCACAATAATGAAAGCCTCACCAGTAAAGCAAGATTTATGTCTTATTTTGTGGGCCATGATGCTATGACAATGAGTAGTTTACACGTAGCATGCTAAAGCGCCTAACGGTGTCCATTTGAGATACATTGGGAATGGAATAGGTCTTGAGAACATTGCCATACATCAGGAAAGTATAATTTCATCAAACTTAAATTAGATAATGAAATATTTACATGTTTATGTGCATTTAAATGTGGAAAGCGAAGGCTATCTGCGATTTTGAATTTGATATAATTTTGCATTAACCATTCAGGATGCTGGTTTACTAACTTTACTAGCTAGTTTACTATTTCAGCTTTGGCTGGGATCTAGTCAACTATATTTAACTATGGTTAACCCATCAAACTTGCCCCTAGATATGGTATGCAATTAATTTCATCCACAAATAAGACAAAATGAAGATACTGATATCATATATATTTTCCTTACATAATATTTCCATTCATAAAATGATAATTGTTTCATTTGGCACCCTTAGTTTGATATCTATGATTGTTTGTGCACATGTACATTTGAGGGTCTGGCTGTCCATCACTAGAGTTACAGCTGTGTCATACTTTGGTCTTTGACATGTAAGAAGTATTTGAGAAGTATTTCAAATACTTACCATAAGTATTTGTCTTTGTATTTAAATACTTTGCAAAAAACTATTATGTGTATTTGTATTTGAAGAATTTCAAAGTATTTGTATTTGTATTTAAATACTTTTGAAAGTATTTGACCCCAACCCGGCTAGTCAAAGCTGGTAAAAATATGGGTTGACCTGGGTATTTCAAAGACTGGTTTTTAGCCATGAAATTTATCCTAGGTAGAAGCTTAAGGCCTTCCCCTGTAACCACATAATTGTCTGCCTCGGCTGATAAGGCATGAGTTTCGCTTCTCAGCCTAGCCGAGGCTGCAGCAGTTAAAAACAGTTTTAAGTGTCAACATTTTCATAGAAATGGAGCTTAGTGGTTCAAATGCTAATATCTGTAGCACTAGTGATAAACTCCAAGACTGAATCACAGGGGGATTCCTTGGTCTTAGATTGCCCATGCCTTAATTAAAGTATTTAATATACTTACTTCATCACTTCCCCTATTAGCCAAGCAAGGGATAACTGTCATTAAAGCTGACTTGTAGCCAGCAATAGAGTTAGGCGTGAGGCTATAGGCATCATACAGGTGACAGAGGAAATCAGCTACTACCTGAATAGATGAATCCATTGGGTTAATACATCTTTTTGAGCACCATTCTGCAAATCAGTTGATTTTATAGTTATATGCTCTGGAGGTTGAACCCCTTCTGGCTTTTGCCATAAACATGGCTGCTTGCTCAGAAAAGCCCTCCTTAATTCTAGATTCTTTGACAACATCCACGCAGTCAAGCTGAACATTTACGGATTGTTGGAAGATAATATTGTACATCGGTGGCAGAGGAACCGGATTGCAGACCAGATCCGTATACCATGATCGGCTTGACAAATTTGGGGCGAACAGAAGCACTTGGCACTCTTGTCTGATTTTCTGAAGAATTTTTGGAATCAGGATTGCTGGAGGGAATGCGTATACATACATTCTCACCCAGCTGATAGCTAATGCATCTGTTGCGATAGCGCTTGGATCTGGAATCGGAGAGATGTATGTCATCATCTTCACATTCTTCTTCGTTGCGAATAAATTTATGTTGGGTTTCCCCCAGTGGTTGAACAGACGATCCACCACACATTGATTTAGTTGCCATTCCGTAGGTAAAACACTCATCCATCGGCTCAATGAGTCTGCTAGCAGATTTAACCTTCCCGGAATATGAACTGCTTTCAAGGTGATCCTGTGATCCAGGCACCAGCAAAGCAATTTCCATGTCATCATACAGAGACTGGCTGACTTCGTTCCGTCCTGGCAGTTTATGTAACTCACTACTGTTGAATTCTCTGATGAACCAGAACAATCTAGCCCTGATCTTTCATTAAGAAATGTTCCAGGCCCAGTACTACCGCTCATAATTCCAGCAGATTGATATGTTCATGGGACTGATCCAGATTCCAAAGCCCTGATACGGTGGCTTCTTCCAGGCAAGCTCCCATCCCTCCATTGATGCATCTGTATACATCGTTATCTGAGGGTGGGGAGAGGTGAGCATCACCCCTGCCAGGAGATTCTCTCTTTCCATTCACCATTGTAGGTGGTGAATAAGAGGCTCCAATACCGGCACATTTGAGTCCAGTGATCTTGTACTCTGGGTCCACTGTGTCATGAGAAACAACTGGATAGGTCACCTGCATAAGGCTGCCTGTGGAATGACTGGTTCCAATGAAACCATCAACCCCAGCATTCTCGAGTGAACCTGTGCCAGGACATGACGACTGTTGCACACTGGCTGTATTAATGAGATGAGTACTTGTAGCCTCTCCTGAGTAAGATAAACATATCCTATCTCTCGATCGAAGAACATTCCCAGGTAAACAAACTTCTGGGATGGAGTCAGCTCTGATTTTTTAAAGTTGATTATCCAGCCTAAGTCTGTGAGAGTTTTTAGAACTATCTCCAGATTTGCCGATAGACTTTCCTCATTGTGTGCCTTTAACAGCCAATGGTCTATGTATGTATGGACTGCTATGATTCTACTGCGGAGGTATGCTGTTATCGCAAGGACCACCCTGGTGCAGACCTGAGGAGCTGTTGAAATTCCAAAGGGTACAACCCTGAATTCCCACTGACGGCCCTGGAATGAAAACCTCAGGTACCGGTGAAAACTCCTCGCCAATGGAATGTGGAAATATGCATCTTTCAAATCTATTGACGCCGTCCACATTCCCTTCTCCAACCCTGCCAATACCGATTTCACCGTTTTCATTTTGAGACTTGGCGTGTCTATGAATTTGTTCAGTGGCTTGAGGTTGAGAATTGGCCTCCACCCTCCAGTGCTTTTTGTCACTAAAAACATGATTGAATAGAAGCCCGGACAATTTTGTGCCGGTTGAATTGCTCCTTTTTATACACCGGCAGAAAATTTGTCGGGGTATTATGTAATGCTGTGCGGGCGGTAGAGTGGTTTCCGGATGATAACTCTGTTACCATTTGTTGGATCGCATTGAAACTTCATGGAGTAATTGGACTAGGTCTGGGGAAGAAACCTTTCGAAATTGACAATTATCCGAAATCCAAGATGGCAGCCAGCCACCAGTGGCGATCTTAAAAATTGGTTTCCGGATGATAACTCCGTTATCGTTTATCGGATCGCTTTGGAGTAATTGGACTAGGTCTGGGGAAGAAACCTATCAAAAGTGACAATAATCCGAAATTCAAGATGACCGGCAGCCCCCGGTGGCCTTTTGAAATTTGGTTTCCAAATGATAACTCCGTTATCGTTTATCGGGTTGCTATGAAACTTCATAGAGTGGTTCGACTACCTCTGGGGAGGATAGTATAAAGTTACGTGAAACACAATTTTTTTTTTCAATTTCAGACACAGACTTAGTGATCACGGATTGCCCTGCTGGAGGAGGTACATGTCTCTGTGGTGATAGCATTCTGAGATTTGGAAGAAGGTGTATAAAGCGTAAGAATAAATCAGAACAATGGGTGAATCCAGTTTTAGCTATGCCACCCCCCCCCCCCATCTTTAGCTACATTCCACCCACGCTTCGCCCATGTTGAGATTGATCGATCCCTAAACTCCCTGACTACCAATTTCCAGAAAACTATACTTGTAAAGGGTTGAAATCTTTTGAAATATGGCAGTAACAGCGCCCAATCAAATTAGTTTCAAAATATTCAACGAGGCTTAGTCTGTCATCAATTAAGCGTTCGTGACAAACTTAGCTACGTCATTCATGACGTATTTGATTATGATGCCATCCTACATGGCATGTAGGTGATTATGATGTCATGACTGATCGATAATCTGGAATACTCTATTTTCATCTTCTCTGAAAGAAGGTTCTGTAACTAGGCACTGCCTGCCAGCAGGTTGTCACACAGACTAGCCGCTGACTATCTTTTAACTCTTACCACTCTGATGTCAATATCGTTTTATGTATTTATGGATGATGTTGTTTGTTGAAAAGTTAATATGAATTCATCTTTTAATTTCATATGAAAATTTAATTTTTGACATCAGAATGGTAACGGTTAACCATACAAGTGAGCATACTGCTACGTTAAATATGATTGGTTTCCTGTTTCAACCTAGTAGCGAATTATCCACAAACTTGTGGCTGGTTAGCCACAAATTAGCTGCTAGTTATTTGCCAACTGGCCACAAACTAATTTCTGCTCAACAATTTTACAATGCAAATAAGAGTAGAAATGAGACGGGATGAGTGGCTGCTTATGACATCATCAGTTACATCATCAATGTTTGAAGTCGGCCCGCCCAATCTTTTCCCGCCAAAAAATACTCAAACATGATTGATTGAGAGCAGTTTCTTTTGTTCTCTCTCGACCAATTAAAACAGCCACTCATCCTTTCGTCACATTTTGGTGATGTAGATATTTAGATGATTGACTGGTACAATGATGTGTGAAAGGAGGGGGGGGGCGTGGTCAAAAGTAGTGCCTTACTTTTAAAATATTGATGCTGACGTCATAGCTCTTGATCAATCAGCGCAGCCACCTCTGCAGTCTCCAATGTTTAGCCTGTAGATCTATTGATAGGTGTAACGAGGTGGAGTGGGTCCAGATCGAAGTTACACGACCCCGCCTATCTGAGCAGCCACTTATACAGTCACCATTGTTCGAGGTTGATGTGTCAATTGAGCTCACATGACCCATTGAGGCCTATCCACGTAGCTGCTTATACAGTCAACAATGTTTAACCTGTATAGCTATTGACAGGGGTAATAAGCTATGAAAGTGATAGGAGCATGGCCTAATTCAAATATTGATGATGTCATAACTCCCAGCCAATCGATGAAGCCGCCTCTACGGTCGCCAATGTTTACTCTGTGAAGGTGTTGACATGTTTAATAAGCCATGAGCCTCCTGGCACAACATCAGCCAATCTTTCTTACCATTTAGTAAAAAAGAAGCAGGTGACAAATATTGTGAAAGCGCTGTTGCTGATATGACTATTTAGGTTCTGGAGGGGTGTCGGGTGGAGGTGTCGAGGCCTTCAGACATGAGGATTAATCGAGTTTTACTAATCAAATCACACAGCATTGGTTAGCACTGTTGGTTATAATTCATTAGATAAGCCTATGGTTAACATCTTTCTATTGACATATCATAACTTGCTAAATTTACCCTGGATTCTATGTTGGAGTCATTTAAATCAAAAAACGCTCTGTTGAATATTTTGAAAATGTTGTCTGGAGCATCAACATTACCAAAGGTCAATATCTCAACACCTCGAACAATAGCAACCATATAAGCGGCTGCTCTGATTGGCCGCGAAAGGTTGCATAGCCTACATTTGGCCATGCTCCCTTTCAGGCATCGTTGATCTACATCCCCAAAATGTGGCGAAGGGATGGGCCGATGCTCTGAGTGGTCGAGGCCTGATGACGTCATCAGTGATGTAAATAATATTTGACTTAGGCCACGCCCACCTTTTTACCACAAAAAATGCTCAAATCTGATTGGTCGAAAGAAAACAATAAGAATGGCTTTCGGCCAATCAGATTCGAGTATTTTTGGCGGGGAAAAGTGGGCGTGACCTAATTCAAATATTGATAATGCCACGGATGACGTCATAAGCTCTCGACCAATCAGAGCAGCGGCCCATCCACTTCTACAAATAACGATTCCTCTTATTAAGATACCATTGGCTAAGTAAACAGCCACTACGTTGCTGTTAACCAGCTGTTAAATTGCTATAAGCAGCCAATAAGTTGTGCCGTTTGCTTGACGTGTTATTCCTTCAACATCTCATCTTACATATGTTCCACTGATAAACTAATCCAATCTTGCTATCAGTGCAAAATATACTGCATTCCAGTATTGACTTATCCTACATACATCCTATATAGGCCTATAATCTAATCAGTCGCAAGTTTTGTGAGAACTGGCATTCTTCTGGCTAATCAACTCAGTATTAGTATAGTTTCAGAGAAGGAGTCTTTTATTTGATAAACAGCCGTCTTTTGACAGATTCTCATTTAGAAACCATACAAATTGGCCATTGAATAATGGAGAAATACAGTTTTAGCTATGTCCGGCCCATCTCTATCTAATCTCCACACACACTTCGCCCAGGTTAGGATCAATGGATTCCCGCACTCTCTGAATCTCAATGTCCAGAAAGCTATACAGGTAAGCTGTTGAATATTGTGAAATTAATTTGGCTGAATGCTGTTGCTGTCTATGCCAGTAATGTTGCTGCCTATGGCAGTAACACCGCCCAGTCAAATTAGTTTCAAAATATTCTACAGCATGTTTATTAAATAATAGACATACAATTCGTGCAACCTGACGGCCTATTTAAAAGCCTTTAAGACAGACTAAATCGAGTCATTCTTGACGTAATTGATTATGATGTCAGCCAAAATGTCACACATTTTATCATGATGTTGTATGATTGACTGAGATTCTGGAGTCCTCCATTAACACTAACTGTTATTCGATAATCGGTCAAGTAATAACTTGCAATCATCTATATATGGCAGCAGAAGGGTGATAATATAGGCGGCTGCGCTGATTGGTTGAGAGGGTGATGACGTCATAAATATTTTAATTAAACCACGCCCCATTTTCCCCAGCCAAAAATACTCAAATTTAATTGATCGAGAGCAGAGGTAAGTTGCTATCTCTCGACCAATCAAATTTGAGTATTTTTGACAGGGAAAATAGGTGGCATGGTCTAATTCAATTATTGATGATGTCGTCAAACTCTCAACCAATCAGCCAACAGCTGCCTATATCTTCATGGTTTGGGGTGATGTAGAGGTGTAGGCTCCTGCCAATGATTAACAGGTGTAATGGGGTGGGTGAGATGAATGTCTGTTGCGTTTAGAGATTTTTGGCGGGTATTTAAAATAATATTTTGAGTTTTGACTCAGACCTGTAGCTTCAAGTTCAAATTCGCTCTATGCCCAGCCTATTACAATAACATATGGGGGTAACAGGGTGTATAATACTATTATTAGTCCCCTACCAGTAAAACTGGGGGGACTATAGGTTTGCACTCCGTCTGTCCATCCGTCCATCTGTCCATCTTTCGCAGGTGGTTTCCGCACTTTTTTTCGCAGTCCTTCAAGGTATTCAACTGAGAATTGGTTTATTGCTTTGCTATGAGAAGTTACAGACCAAGTTCGAGGTTCAGGCATATGCGTCAATTTTTGATGAAATTATGCCCCCTTTCGACTTAAGAAATATGAAAAATATCAGCTTTCCGCACTTTTTTTCGTATTCCTTAAAGATATTTAAGCGAAAATCAGTGCATCGCTTTACTATAAGGAGTTACAGAGCAAGTTCGAGTTTCAGACATTTTCGTCAATTTTTCATGGAGTTATGCCCCCATTTTGACTTAAGAAATATGAAAAATATTAGTTTTCTGCAATTTTCTTTGCAGTCTTTCAAGATATTATACTGAGAATTACTGCATTGCTTTGTTATGAGAGGTTACAGACTAAATTCGAGTTTGAGGCGTATCCGTCAATTTTTGATGGAGTTATGCCCTTTCGACTTAAGAAATATGAGAAATATCAGCTTTCCGCACTTTTTTTCGTACTCCTTAAAGATATTTAAGCGAAAATCAGTGCATCGCTTTAGTATAAGGAGTTACAGAGCAAGTTCGCGTTTCAGACATTTTCACCATTTTTTCACGAAGTTATGCCCCCCCCCTTTCGAAAAATATTAGTTTTCTGTACTTTTTTCGCAATCTTTCAAGATATTATACTGAGAATGCGTAAATTTTTTATGGAGTTATTCCGTCTTTTGACTTGGGAAATATGAAAAATATCAGCTTTCTGCACTTTTTCGCACTTCTTCAAGATATTAAGGAAAAGTTGGTACATCGCTTTAGCCTAAGGGGTTGCAGAGTAAGTTTGAGTTTCAGACATTTTCATCAGCTTTTCATTGAGTTATTCCCCCTTTCGACTTATGAAATGCAAAAAATATTAGTTTTCCACCCTTTTTCTCGCAGTCGTTCAAGATATTCAACTGACAATTGGTACATTACTTTATTATGAGAAACTACAGGCCAAGTTCGAGTTTCAGGCGTTTGCGTAATTTTTCGGATGGAGTTATGTCCCCTATCGACTTATAAAATACAAAGATTCAAGACTTTTTCCTTCTCCTTCACCATATATAACTGAAACTTGGTTTATTGCTATGTTATGAGAAGTTACAGACCAAGTTCGAGTTTCGGGGGTATGCGTCAATTTTTGATGGAGTTATGCCCGCTTTTGATGAAAAATATCAGCTTTCTGCAGTTTTTTCGCAATCCTTCAAGATATTTAAGGGAAAATTGGTACATCGCTTTAGTATAAGGAGTTACAGAGTAAGTTCAGGTTTCAGACATTTTCGTCAGTTTTTATGCGCCCATGCAAAGCAGGGTCATATTATGTAATGGCGCTCGCCATCCGTCCATCCGTCCGTGAATCTGTCCATCTGTCCATCCGTCTGATTCTTGTCCGGAGCAGATCTCGAAGAGTTTTGAACCTACACTCAGAAATTTATTTTCAGCAGATATATTACCTATAGATGAAGTGTCATGATTTCGATTCGGCAAAATCCTCCCATATTCGTTAGTGTTATCTCACTTGAAAGCTTAAAATTTGTCAAAATTTTCTTGTCCGGGACAGATCTCGAAGAGTTTTGAACCTACACTCACAATTTTTCAGAAGAGGTGTTATGTAGGCGAAGTGTCATGATTTCGGTTCGGCAAGATCTGCCCATATTCGCTAGAGTTATCTCCCTTGAAAGATTAAAATTTGTCAAAATTGTGTTGTCCAGACCAGATCTCGAAGAGTTTTGAACCTACACTCACAATTTCTTTTTCGGCAGATGTTGTAGGGATAGCCAAAGTGTCATGATTTTGTTTTGGCAAAATCCGCCCATATTCGCCAGAGTTATCTCCCTTGAAAAGCTAAAATTCGTCAAAATGTTTTTGTCCGAGCTATATCGCGAAGAGTTTTGAACCTACACTCACTATTTTTTTAGTAGATATGTTAGGGTTGGAGGAAGTGTCGTGATGAAAACGAATTGGCAAAATCCGCTCATATTTGACAGAGTTATCTCCCTTGAAAAGCTAAAATTTGTCAAAATTTTCTTGTCCGGTCCAGATCTCGAAGTGTTTTGAACCTACACTCACAATTTTTCTTTCAGCAGATGTTTTAAGGGATAGAAGAAGTGTCGTAATTTTGTTTTGGCAAAGTTCGCCCATATTCGCCAGTGGTATCTCCCTTGAAAGATTAAAATTCCTCAAAATTGTCTTGTAATTGTAATGATTAATGCTGTTGCGAAGACTTTCAAGATTTGTAGTGATGTCTTTGCCGTGAATTCCAAAGGTGTACCTAATAGAAGTCAACCCCCCCCCCCACACCCCCACACCCCTTCTCAGAGAATTATCAAAGACTAACTGTTCACATTTAGCATTCCTCAAAAAAGTATGCCTGCGGGTGGATGTTGAGTTTCACTAAAACTCTTGTTCATTGAGTTATGCCCCCTTTCGACTTATGAAATGCAAAAAATATTAGTTTTCCACCCTTTTTCTTGCAGTCTTTCAAGATATTCAACTGAGACTTGGTACATTACTTTATTATGAGAAATTACAGACCAAGTTCGAGTTTCAGGCGTTTGCATCATTTTTTGGATGGAGTTATGTCCCCTTTCGACTTATGAAATACAAATATAGCAGCTTTCAAGACTTTTTCCTTCTCCTTCACCATATATAACTGAAACTTGGTTTATTACTATGTTATGAGAAGTTACAGATCAAGTTCGAGTTTCAGCTGCTGACAATGTTAATGGAGTTTTTGACTCAATCTCTAAAGATTTATATCACCAAGTAGGGGACATGTATTGCACAGCAATACTTACAGAATGCTTGTTATTATTATTATGGAATTGGAGCTGATACATAGGTTAGTATTATATACATGTATGCACATTAAACTACCCATTATACCAAATAGCATTTGCTTGTAACAAGGTGTTTAATACTATTATTATTATTATTATTATTATTATTATTATTATTATTATTATCAATGGAGCTGATACATAGGTTAACATTATATAATAACAACCCATTACATCATAGTAGTAACAGTGGCATTAGTAGAAGTAGCTTTAAAACCGTAGTCCACACTCATTCGAGTAAAATGAATGTTTGTAGCATTTTACAGAGCCTTGTGGCGGGTATGTTTGAAAACTGAGTTTTGACTCAAACATATAGCTTCATGTTCGCTTTATGCCCAGGCTATTAAAATAGCATATGCATGTATGTATGATTACTGTATTCTGCGGCTGTAGTAGTAGAAACATCCTACAGCTGCAATCAGTCCTTCTTCGCTTTTGCCCACTGTGTCTTGTCCTCAGCAAAAATCCTTAGTTTCCTCAGGTCTATTCTTGACTTGAGTGTAGCTAATCCTTCTTTCTTGAGGTCACCTCGTAGCATGCTTAGCAAATTTATGCAATGACATCCACTCCTGGCTCTGTATTTGCTGGCTCCAAGTAGGGAAAATTCCAAGGCTCTCTGTGCTGGTGTGTCTTCTGGCATCCTTAGCACATGGCCAAACATGGACCATCTTTGCTGGGTGACTTTCACAGACAGCGGCAGCGTATTACACATCTTGTATAGTGCATCATTGGAAATTATGCTCTCAGGCCATCAGTGTCCAGTGATGGTGCGTAGGTGTTTGCGGTGGCAGGCATCAAGTTTGTCTAGAGCTGCCTTTGGAGTTGCCCAGCTGTTACAGTTATACATTATCAAGGATACGCAGGTTGCATTGTATAAACGTAGTCTTTTTAGCAAGGGCAGTTTTGATCTACGAATCCATAGCTTCCAGAAGGACTGGAAAGCTATGTTCCCCATGATGCAGCATGCATCAATGGCAGCAGTACTGCAAAGTAGCGAGCCCAGGATTTTACTTTTCCTCCATTGTTCGCCACCATGGAGTGGATCGCCATTTTACTTTAGTTTCATTCTTTGTAGATAGGTTTATGTGGGTGGCATCTGTTTTGGATTCATTCATAAAGAGATTCTCAATGTCTAGTTTGCCGAAATGCATGTAACAGTGTTTATACTATTATTGTTATTATTATTATTATTATTATTGAGTTGATACATAGGCAAGTAGTAACAGCACCGTTAGTAGTGGCAGTAGTAGTAGTAGTAGTAGTAGTAGTAGTAGTAGTAGTAGTAGTAGTAGTAGTAGTAGTAGTAGTACGGATAGTAGAGGTAGTAACAGCATTACCGAGGTGGTGCACATTAGTCAATGAGGTACTTATGCATGGTGCTGTTGGATGGTTTACAGACTTGCCTTTTAGAAATTAGTAAGAACATTTTTGTTTTTCGACATATAGGTTCAAACTTAGAGACTGAGGCCATTTGGACATGTTAGGAGCCTTACTTTTCCATAGTCGGGCTCAGTCAGACCAGTAGATGACCTATCTAAAAGCTTGTTCACACCTCGGCCATTGATTACAATAGGTCTGACAAAAAGGTACTGCCTTAGGCCTTAGATCCTTTTATGGGTCATTAGCACTACGAATTGAACCAGCTACCATCACATGCGCTGCCCATGGTGATGGGTCATTAGACCTACAATGCAACAGCTGGCATTCTATAAGTTGACCTAAGCTAGGGTGGCGAGATAAGCAACCTATTGCAATCCAGGCATCACATGACCTATCATGCTCAGAACATAGACCACGGCCCTTTTCACGGGTCATTAGATCTACAATGCCAGAGCTGGTGTCCTATAAATTAACCTATGCTAGGGTAAGCGCCAGTGCCGATTTGCTTACAAGTGTCACATGCTCTGACACCTCTCAAGCCTTAGGTCATGCCACTTTCACACTTCATTAGGCCTGGCAAGGAGCATATCTAGCGTCACATGACTGACCAGGGTGACGACATGGATGCATTCTAGAGTAGGTCACACCCTTTATCCTTGGGACATTAGGACCCTGAAACGAGCATAAATGGCGTCACATGACCTAAGATAAGGTGACAAGATGAGCAGCCATGCTGATTGGCCTACATGTGTCACATGACCTGATCCTGCCTCATTACACCTGTCAATCATCGGCATGTGCCTACACCTCTATATCACCCAAAACAGCGCAGATATAGCTGATTGGCCAAGAGGATGATGACGTCATCAATATTTTAATTAGGCAATGCGACCTTTTTCCCTGCCAAAAATACTCGAATTTTATTGGTCGAGAGAGCGAGAGAGAGCAAAGAACCTGCTCTCTGCCAACCAAATTTCAGTATTTCAAATACTGATGATGTCATCACCCTCTCGACCAATCGGCGCAACCGCCTATAACATCGTCATTCTACTTATGGCTATTTGAATTTATACATCACTATTTATGAGTGATTCATTCGTGCTAATTTACTCCGTAGTTGTTTTACCCTATCAGAAGATTCCATATTGTCTAATTGAATAATGTGTTACAAGGAGGAAAGGAAAGCGACACTAGAATGTGATATATATATATATATATATATATATATATATATATATATATATATATATATATATATATATATATATATATATATATATATATATAATTTATGTATGTACAGACATACATACATACATACATACATACATACATACATACATACATACATACATACATACATACATACATACATACATACATACATACATACATACATCTCCGACCGGGAGATGGTGATCAACAAATTAAACTAACGGGTGCAGCACTGTCGGCTAAGTTAGCACATGGAAATTGAAGCCGTACGTTGCCAGTGCGTCAATAAAATAAAAATACATACATACATACATACATACATACATACATACATACATACATACATACATACATACATACTACGTGTACACATGCATGAGTGCGTCCTGTTTTGCGGATGTGTGCCCCGTGCGTATGTATGTATCACTGGACACAGGTTAATATAAATACGATTATTTTAATTTTCTTGGTTTTTCATTGCTCCTTACGTGTATTCATTAATTCTTTTCTATTCTCTTGCAGGGCAGTTAGGGGAAGGTTGTACAGAAAGCTCACAGTGCCTGTCTCGCGCAGAATGCGCAGAATTAATATGCACATGTCCTTCAAATTATGCTCCAGATGTCTATAATTCGGATTGTGGTATGTAAAAAAACAACCTCTACTTCACCCCTATAATATGAAACTATGAAAGAATCACTTATTCACACACCACAAACACACGCGCGCACATACACGCGCGTACACATATGTACGCATATATAATTAAAAACGCATACACGGGGACTCAATCCACAAGCGCGCAGACTTAAATGCGCTGACTTCATTAAATTGTGAAACAGGATGAAGGTTGCACATAGATCATAATATTACCATGATAACGCAGTTTACGGCCCCGTATTGGCCGAATACTGGCCCTTAATCTGCATTCTCATGGCTACAATCATCACTAAATGTTCACCATATCAATTATCTTACGTCATTATCAAATAGATCACGTGATAGCTGACCTCGCAATCATTATGATGTAGTTCCAGCGGGAAAATTGTACAGATCGTAGGGTTTTGATGAATGTACAAATTAATAAAGATTATGACATCATTATGTTAAATATTTTAAAACTAATTTGACTGGAGGATATTGCTGCCATTGGCAGCAGCAGGCCCAGTCAAATTAGTTTCAAAATATTCTTGGAAGTCAGGTTTCAAAGTTTCAAGTTCATATGAACGTAGTCATACAGTCATGCGTGTTATTTTGGCAATAATTTGATTGAAACGTGTTACTACTATCGACCGCACTTGTTTTCAGTCAAATTATTGTCAACATATACAAGTCTTTAATATTTCAAACAAGCTAGATCTCATGTAACTTGACGGCAAGCCCATCACCAACTTCATGAAATAGTTTTGAAGGACTAGTATATAACCGTTCCTGCTGTCATAGGGATTCAAGTTTGTTTGAACAAAACTGATCAGCCAATTTGGATTTTGGCCACCTTAGAAACCCTTATAAATCCTCTCCAAAATTGCTTAGTCATATGTGCGTGCATGCAGAATGAGAGTGGACGAGTTGTCGGTGTGTGTGCGTGTGTGCGTGCGTGCGTTCATACATGCGTGCGTGTTTGTTGGGGTTTTTGGGTGGGGTGGGGGTGGGAGGTGTTGGTAGGTATGCACTCATGTGTGCACACACGAGTAGAAGAGTGACAGTGTGAGCAACTAGTCTAATTGGTCGAGAGCTTAAGACGCCACCATCAGTGACGTGAATATTTAAATTAGGCCACGCCAAAAACTACTCAAATCTGATTGGTCGATTCATTTCTATTGTTCCCACTTGACCAATCAGATTTGAGTAGTTTTGGTTGGAAAAGGTGGGCGTGTCCTAATTTAAAATATTGATGACGTCACTGATGACGTTATAAGCTCTCGACCAGGAAGAGCAGCCATCCATCCTATTGCACCATTTTGGGGATGTAGATCTCTAGATGATTGAAAGGTACAATGATGCGTGAAAAGGGTGTGGCCAAATGTAGGTGACGTGACCCCACACGGCCAATAAGAGCACAGTATCAATGGTCGCTATTGTCTGAGTTGTTGAGATATTGACACTTGGTATTGCTGATTGACGGTCCTCATGACCCATGAAAGCATTATGGGAGCATGTCCTATAAAAAATATTGATGATGATTTCAACTCTCAACCAATCAGTGCAGCCACCCCAACAGTCAGCAATGTTTGGCCTGTAGATGTATTGACACGTGTAGCGAGGTGTGAAATGCCTAGAGCGGAGTGAGTCCAAATCGAGGTCATATGATCCCTTGAGGCCTATCAGAGCAGCTGCATCAATTGTCATCATTGGTCGAGGTCAAGGTGTCAATCGAAGTCATGTATCAGCGCATCTGCTTCAACAATCGCCAATGTTTGGCCTGTAGATCTATTAACAGGTGTAACGAAGTGTGAAATGTTTAGTGTTGGGTGTGTCGAGATTGGGGTCATGTGACTCCATGAGGCCTATCAGGGCAGCCACCTCAATGCTCGCTATTGTTTGCAAATAAGGTGCCAATCGAGGTCACGCGACTGCTTTAGGCCTATCATCCCAGCCGCCTCTACAGTCGCCAATGTTTAATCTATAGAATTATTGACACAGGTAATAAACCATGAAAGTATTATGGAAGTGGCCTAATTCAAATATTGATGATGTCATCACTCCCAGCTAATGAATGTAGCTGCCTCAAGGGTCACCAATTTTCGCTCTGTGAAGGTAAGGATCCATGCAAATGGTTAGGAGTCTAGGTGTCGAAAGCGCAATAGAGTTTTAACAGGTTCAACCAGACCTGTCGTCCACTGCCATCCTAACTAATACTGCTGGTACTGCTACTATATATGCAATTGGTGTATACTCTAAAGGTTAACATGGGTGTAGCATTTTCTGGCCTAGAACAAGGCAATATAGCAATGGCAATCCATGTATGTCCAACCCGGGGTCTTCCATCAAGAAGACAAATGTTTCAGCATAAGCTGCAGAAACACCTCAAAACACACTATCCCTAACCCCTATGCAACACCCCTAAGTATAATAATATTAATTATTAGCAAAATTAGTATTCATATTTTAAACCCTATCAAATGTCCTAGCGTAGCGGCTAATGTGGCTAATTTTGATTGAAGCCAGATTAAAATCCCAAGTTCCAGGTCAATCAATCATTCAGGCTAGTGAATAGTTCTAGAAACCTGTACGGCCCAGTGCCTTCTCAGTCACTTCTAACATAGTATCTGTTTATTTAATTACCAACGACTGTGCCATTTATCAGCAATCTAATGTCCCATGCATTTCAAATCAAATACTAGCATTGTGGCACAAAAATCATAATATCTCGTGAACAATTGATGTTATCCAATTTCTGTAAATTGTTCTTGATAGAAAATCTTCCACCAAATCGAATAAGTCAAATCACAAAACAATTGCGTCATCTGCAACTCACGAAAATATATGACAGTATATACATATTTGCAATAACAGAAAGGTTAACATGTTCACTAACGATTTTATTTCATCACTTAATAGGCGCATAGGCTAGCTACATCTGTGCACAATTTCAACATTCTTCTCACCCTAGAAATCTACGTTACTGCACTGTCCCCAAAAATGCTTATTCAGCATTTTCATGAAAACTCCTTAATTGACCAAAATGTTTTTTGAGGTCAAGAGGTGGGATACATGTTGCCAAACGACTGCAAAATTACAAGATGTTCGGCACAAAACAGAAAACGTGATTCAGATATCAAAAAGGCTCCGATACATTCCATATGGGACTAATTTCCAATGGCATAATTGCATTGTGATACGAAAATCTCGTGAACCACTTGTGATATTCGAGTTCTGTAAATTGTCCCTGATAGGGAATCAGAATTTGGTAAATCAAACGGCGCGACAATCGGCCTACAATTGCATCATTTATCGGCAAATCACGGAAACAGAAGACAGTGTGCATATTTGCAATATCAGACATGTTAATATGTTCGCCAAGGATTTTATTTCAGCATTCTATAGGTATACCTGCATGTAAAATTTTACAACTCTTGACCCCACTAGAAATATAAGTTCCATCACTGTCCCCAAAAATTCAGGATTTTCGAGAAAACCACTTCATGACTAAAAAATATTTTTTGAGGTCAAGACGCGAGTTATATATTTCTAAAAGACTGCCCACTTCCAGGTTGGTCAGCTCAAAATCTATGAGAAAACCTCATTAAAATATTTTAAAAATTCCCCACACATTCCCTATGGCGATTTTTCAGGGGACGGGAAATCCAAGATGGACGGCGAGCACTTCATCTCACACATTCGAAGCTAACAAATTTCAAATCAGAACACCATTTTTTGCATGCCTACCCGTTTTCACTCACTCTCAAATTCCCTCAAATAAAAATGTTCAAGATGGCCACCAAAATACTGCAGCCATGGTTTTTTTATGTATCAATCAAACTTTGATTTGGTCCTGATGCCTCATGATATCGCCCAAATTTTAGAATAATCAGTCCATAAAAACAATTATATATGTTGAACGATTTTGATTCTTGGCCCAACCCAGGTAGGGCTTCTGAGTTTCACATCAATCATCCTGGTCGTTTCAGAGAAGATTTTTTAAGCAGATTTATGACGTCATAAAGATGGCCACTGAACCACTGGCCCAATCAGAGCTCTAGATAAGCAGGGTTTCTGCGTTTTCACCCAATAAAAATGGCCAATCACCCAATTAATTTTTAACATGAGTACCGAAGTAGCCAATCACCCAATTAATTTCGGTTCTATTGCTAATAATGTATACTAACTTATTTTTTAAAAACCCAATTAATTTCCAAAAAACCCAATTTACAAACTTTCGAAGAGTGAATCACACAATTATTGAAAAACTTATCTAGAGCACTGGGCCCTGTCAAGTTCTCTTCAACCTTTTTTATTCGGGTTCACATCGAAATACTATATATTTCGTATATATGAAATATATAGTATGTATGTTCTGAGTTGCCATATAATTGGCCTCATGGTTTTCGAGAAGAATTTTGAATATCATGAAAAACTTGAGGAAATCCAAGATGGCCGCCGAGCCGTGCAGCCAATCAGATTCCTTTGCAGTCAACCACTAGCCTATATTACTTCCTAACAGGCTGTGAAGTTTCGTCGATTTCTCGCCAGAAGTTTTCACGGTTTAGCATTTAAGGCAAATGGGCGGAATAATAAACAGAATGAAAACAATACGGTGCCAATCATGCTGGCTTGGTACCCTAATAAACAGAAAGAAAACAATAGGGTGTCAGTCATGCTGTCCTGGCCCCCTAATAATAATAATAATAATAATAATAATAATAATAATAAAAAAAATATATTAGATCATCCAAAGCAACACACACCCCTACACATCCACATCGCCCTTCTTTTACGTAAATGTCTTGTTTATCGTCAGCAGTTTTCATATCTTCTTTCAAGATGTTAATCCCTCATAGCATCATATTGTAAGTTGTATATATGTAATCCGTTATGTAATTAATGTTATATCTGAGGGCTCCATCACTATAGGCTTTGCCTTTTGAGGACTACCTGGTACCAATCTGTAAAATTTGTGTTTTTTCAGTTTTAACATCTGGTGGAGTCGCAGGTGAAATTTGTGATGTAGCCGCACCCAATTGTCAAGGTGAACTATACTGCCTTTACTGTTCAGCCACAAATATAAGATGCTTTCAAACACGAAGTAAGCCTAAGCTTCATAGTTATAATGTTTATGAGTGAAATAAGCATAGTTGGTGGGAGACAAACCATGCCTGTTACAGTAGTTAGTTGCAATGCAAGCTTAACTCTTTGGAACTATGGAAAAAGAGGTGTTTTGGTATGTTTTAATTCAGTTGTGGCGTGGGTACGTACGCAGTTTTAGATATCTTTGTACATGTATAAATATGCGAGCTTTTTGACAGTTGCAAGTTCATTGTTAACGGTTTTTATCAAAGTGTATAGAAAGGTATATAAGACGTCGAGAATTTTGAATCCTCATTTATTCGTAGCCTCGTAGCTCATGAGTGAACAAACTTAAAAAGAAAGTAGAAATACATATTTGGTTTCGATTTACTATTGTGATATTGGTAATCTGCGTTATGTGGGAGTAAGGGACATTTCCATTTTTCCCCATGCTCCGCCCAGCTCTAGCTCAACTCCACCAACACCTTGCTCGTGTTGTGATCGATTGATCGCTGAACTCATTGACTATCAATTTCCAGAAAACTATACAGGTGAGCTATTGACTATTTTGGAATGAATTTGACTGGTCGTGCTGCTTATGGCATCAACAGCATCCAGTGAAATTAGTATCAAAATATTCAACAGCATGTTTATTAAATAGTAGAGACATACAATTCGTACAATGTGTCGGACTATTAAGAATCAAAGATGGGCCAAATAGAATTATCGTTAACGTAATGATTATGACCTCATCCTACACGCCACTTAGCCTATTATGACGTCAGATGATAGATGGATACTGTGGAAAGGTGAATTAGACAGGGCAATGATAATAAAGTATACGCGAGTTCAATCCAGATAGTTGGCCATCAAACTGTGGAATATATATGCGTGGAGAAACATTCGTGGAATGTATATGTCAAATAACAGAGTTTGATCATCTAGTATTTCTAGCTCATAAAATGTAAAACATTATCTACACACTTGAATAGACCATTCCAGTTTTAGCTATGTCATGCTCCACCTACACTTCGCTGTGTTGTGATTGATCGATCCCTGAATGCCCTGACTATCAATTTCCTGAAAACTATACAGGTAGGCTATTGACTATTTTGGAATGAATTTGACTGGTCGTGCTGCTTATGGCATCAACAGCGTCCAGTGAAATTAGTATCAAAATATTCAACAGCATGTTTATTAAATAGTAGAGACATACAATTCGTACAATGTGTCGGACTATTAAGAATCAAAGATGGGCCAAATAGAATTATCGTTAACGTAATGATTATGACCTCATCCTACATGCCACTTAGCCTATTATGACGTCAGATGATAGATGGATACTGTGGAAAGGTGAATTAGACAGGGCAATGATAATAAAGTATACGCGAGTTCAATCCAGATAGTTGGCCATCAAACTGTGGAATATATATGCGTGGAGAAACATTCGTGGAATGTATATGTCAAATAACAGAGTTTGATCATCTAGTATTTCTAGCTCATAAAATGTAAAACATTATCTACACACTTGAATAGACCATTCCAGTTTTAGCTATGTCATGCTCCACCTACACTTCGCTGTGTTGTGATTGATCGATCCCTGAATGCCCTGACTATCAATTTCCTGAAAACTATACAGGTAGGCTGTTGACTATTTTGTAACTAATTTGACTGGGTGCTGTTGCTGCCTATGGCAGCAACAGCACCCAGTCAAATTAGATTCAAAATATTCAAAATAGTATTATTAAATAGTAAAGATACAATTCGTACAACGCATAGTCTTCAAATATGCGTTCGTGACGTACTTACCTATGTCATTCTACACGTCACGTAGTTGATTATGACATCATATGATGGATGGATAAAGTGGAAAGGTCCATTAGAGGCTAACACTGTAGTGTCGGTAAATCACAAAGTTCCTGCTGTAGATCTGCACCGTTATTTTATACCAAAGTGAGAACATTTACTACAACCTACGCATGCAGGTATACACTTTAATTCACAGGAATGGATTTATATGAAAGAAGATTGTGACGAATTGACACGTTCTGTCAGTTTCACTTAAGAAATGACACAAAAATGGTAGATAATTGGGAGGAAATGATATTCGTAAAGACAGTATATAAATGTCTTAACACAATCGACAATGATGGCCCAACTATGCTTTTGCCAAAAGGTACAGGTGAGCGAATGATCAGATTATATACAAACAATACTAGTTCAGGAATACGTATGTATTTATGCTATCTAATGACTATAGAACAATTGCCATTTATATGTGAATTTATTCGTTCAAATCTAGACTCACGCACAGACAGAACTGTAAAATAGTTAGATGACAATTTAAATGTAGTGTTGGATAAGAAAAAATTTCATATGAAAATACTACTACCTACACAATGAATTGAATGTCTAATAGGGTTGACAAACCGTAGGATGCAGATATGTTTGATACGCAGTCTGATACCACTGCCTTGATCGTTGTCGATGATGGTGTACATAGTATGGAATATAACCTAAAGTACTTATGTAATGAGTACTTAGACATGCATAAATAGACTTACAGATGCCATGTAGAACAATACAACCATGCCCATAAACATTAGCCATAGCTTTGCCGTTCGGTTGGATTCGTGAGATTCTTTTTTTCTAATCACTTCTTCATGCAGCTGAATCAGATCTTTATTTGCAGTTATTTCATCCAAGCAGATTTAACCAGCTAATACGGAGCTGTAGAATGTTTTCAAACGTGACCAAATGTTATCACTTTCCACAGGTTCCTCATTAACAGTATATTGATCTTCACAACCACTACCTGGCATAGGAGTTGTTTGGAAATTGCTTTCACTATTCTGATTTCTATCTGACATATTAACCTGATGATGATCATCATCATTGTCAATCATGTCCATACAATCTGATGCTTCATTATCAGTGTCCATACGGCAGTCTACATCTACATTCTGAACACCACTGCTCGATTGTTCTGCTAGTTCTTCTGACAAGTCAGTGTCCACAGCATCACTAACTTCAGGCTCAAACAATAATAGATGAAGTGCTGCATTTGTTAAAAGGCATGCTCTTAGTGTCTTAGTTAAGATTTGCCCTCCATCATTTTATGTAAGGAGTTTTTGGCATACACTGTACCCCACAACTCTTCAATACCACTGTCCTCCATTAGTTTACACCCTGCACCAAGGAAAGACATAAGTAAATGGAATCCTCCCAGCCGCAAGAACATGTTCTTAAATTCATTCTGATTGTCTTGCTTGATTTTGCAAGCACTCAAATACAATGGTTGGTCAAAGGTAAGTGTTGCACAGCACATTCCTACTTTCATGGCCTGCTGTTTTAGATATACCACAGTACGATAAATAGCTTCATCTGTTGAAGGGTTCAAAGGTACCATAGGGTTGAACACCACATTTGTGCAGCAGTACTCTCATTTACTTATGTCGGACATGAACCCCTGCCAGGTTGGTGGACTCGGTGAAAGCCTACTCGATAACAGCCACAGGGTATCCATTATTTGACATTTACGTGTGGAAATGTCTGTAGTGCTAAGAGTTCCTATCTTAACATCAGACATGCATGATTTCAAAGGACGCTTGTAGCATTTGATGATTGAACTGAAGTTCCCATCTTGCATTATATCTGCTGAAGAAGGATTTTGTCTAACAACTGGTTCTGGTGTACGCTCACATGAAGTCTCAGTTTGACATGCAATTATACCCATTAGATGTGTGGTATCATGCCCTGATTTGGTATCTTCATTATAGTCAAAGTTGTCAGCTACCCACTGACAGAAACTGCCCCCTTTGCTGACTTCAACTAGACCGGAATCCACTCATTTTCCAACAGCTGCACTCTTTTCAAACTGCAGAATCTGAGTATACGATATACATGGACCTAAGGATGACAGAACATTAATGAGCACCCTTGATCGTGCTGTCTGCTTGATAAGGAGGCCAACTGATAACATAAGAGGTGATATGTGTGATTGTTGGCCTGTTGCCTGCATGGGGATGTGGCACAATGAAGTTATCAGAAGTTGCTTCTTCATGTGGGCTGATTCACTTCTTGATTCTGAGAAAAGGTTGGCAACAAGGGTGTGGAGTGAGTCTGGAATGGACGTTTCTAATTCACTCAATTCAAATTCTGATGGACTTGGATAAGTGTCATTATCATTTTCTATATTCAAGATATCTTCTCTAATTTTTGCACCTATCAGTTTTGTCTGTTTTAGGGTTTCTTCACTGTCTCCTAGGTTGGCTGCATCAATATATGACTGATGTAAAATCTTATCTGCAGCGGCTCTGAATGTAAGTATGTTAATTTTCCCTTCATTTTGTGCAACGCATACACATTCACCAAACTGCTTCACAAGGCGACGTTTCAGATGCTTCTCTGTGGAACACCTTCTGGCAAGTATGTTGCGAGCTGATCTCTCAGATCCTGAAGGGAGAATTGACCCTGCATTTGCTCTGTTTGTTGTAACCAGTAACACAACTTGTTGAAAGCACAATCATTAATTGTGTCAAGGTTTCTAGAATTGCCACATGTTATGTCAACACAATTCTCGCACCCTGGAACACCTTTTCCTAGCCATAAATAATGTCATACAAGTTCGGTGATAATGAGCCTCTACTGCACGGAGATGTCCCGCAAAATGTATTCGTGCTTTTACATTTACTGCTAGATTGTCATGGCTATTATCACATTTTTTCATTAGTGACTCTTGGATGAGACTTCTTTTTTTCTTTGCTTGATACAATCTCCACACTAGATATCTGAGATGCTCGGTCTGGATGGCGCTTGACACCACAAAGTCAAGTTCCTTTGTACATATCAAGCAATGTGTTGGATAATCAAAAGGCTTGCTTTTCGTTTTCAAACGTAGTGTAACACCAGAACAATCGGGATCACTGGAAGTTCTCTTTGGTTGTTTTCCTTTTGAATAATTTTTATAGCAATTTTCATGAACATAGTTCTCAGTGGAAGATGTTTTCAAATGTATGTCATCACCTCGTTTCAATGAAACTTCATTTAGGGTTTGTGTCCCTTTAGCACCAAGTTCTCTGCCATTGACATGTATCTGTACATCTACATCACAAATGATACAGGGCGTGTTCAGCCCGGCCATCGCTGTTTAGCCTGTACAAGCTTCACATTCAAATTAGCAAGCCAAAGCGGGTGAATAGAAAATAACACACAGGCTATAAGATCAACAATGCGAGAATGAAACGAAATCAAAGGTCATACAGTGTAAATCGTAAAATTGGAGAAAGTACGAGCATGAAAAAAGAACAAGTGCAATCTGTGCTTGATCTGAGCAAAATCCGAGTTTTACTTCGTCTCGCAACGAGACAGCATGGACAATAATATCGAAATATATCAAACATGCAATATAAACATGAGGGAAAGGAAAGGGATATTAAATAAGGCGCAACCTGGGGTTCATATGGCATATATTCAACTTTTACTATGTCTAACAAGCAGACGTCAAACAAATTCAACCATATAAAATATGTGGTTTATATAATTTACTTAAATTGCCGATTTCTAAAATTACCCCGGAACCTATATTTCTCAAACGATATGTATCTAACAATATGCTAAAAAGGGTGCAGAAAGTTATCCACTGTGACCTTGGCATTCGACCGTTTGACTCCAAATTTTGGAGACATGAATATGACTATATGGACAACAATCAAGCATTAAGTCATCGAGGTATTCTCAGTGAGACGTGAGTAAGTAAATTTTGAAAATTGCTGCCGAAAATGCTTCAAAAAGAGATTTTAGGTCACTGTGGAAATTTGGAACATATGTTCAGAACCTAACTGCCAACCCCTCACCCAAATTTGGTTAAGATACTACCAGTAGAACCAGAGTTATTAAAAGAATAGCTTATGAACCAACAAAAATCTGTTTTTAGAGGTCATCTCTTTGACCTTGAAATAACGTACTTTCCCCATGTCGGAATCGTGGGGAATTTTTTCTGCAGACACTATGGTATATATAGCCAACTTTGAAACATAAATTTGCTTGTTACTTTAAATGTCCGGGTTCGACCAAAATCATGTCAATTCTTACTGGACTACAAGGGAGCCAACGTCAGTATGTCTGTCTTATCTTCTAAAGAAACCCGATAATATCGAGATATATGGACCATCTGCTATACAAGACATTTCATTCCCACGTTTCACTGAAACATATTTGCATTATGGAGAACTATACAAAAATAGACACGATTTGTTTCATATGTGTAAAATAGATTGGCCTTGTGAAACAGTCATAGGTATGTATGTTAAAAGAAATATACAGAAACCTGAATAACATATGTAATGTTAGCTTACAGGACACAAATGGTCCAAGTGAACAATATATATATTTTATCGAAGTTCCTGTCTGTACATAATCATGTCAATATCCTCATGAACCGTACTAAGCATTATATTTTATAATTTGATGATACCGTGGCCGGGTGGTCGCTATTCATCGCCTGTCCCCCATGCTCTGGCTGATGGTTGAGTATCTGGTCGTCATGAAAATCCATATGTCCCTCGGGTTCCAGGTCAGCCAGTCGATGATTCTCCATAGCTAGTTGCTGGTAGTGTGTGGTCCTTCTCGAGGCTTCCGATGCCGTTTATTTGGTGATACTTCAGTGCTTCTCCACAAAAATTTGCTGACTGGAGTGGCGAGCCGCCTCTGCAAAGACGCGTGTGTCCGTTTGGGCTTTCCCGACATGGCTTCGAGTAGTTAAGCTGCTCTCGAAAGGAGACGCGCCGGACTCTTCCTCGTCGTTGCTGATGGTCATACTCTAGAGAGGAGCTGCCATCGTCGTGGTGCCAGTAAGTGCTGTTTTTGCAGAGGGTGGCACTGTTATTGTTGGTTGTCGATGGAGAAGTTGATGCTGGTGCAAGGCAGCAGTGGGTTGCCATTGCTGTCTTTCAGATGATATCTGGTCAGCAGTTCCTTTCCGAAAAGTGGGGCAGGTTAACCGCGGGGAGTGGAGAGTGTTTGCATATGAAGTGTTGCGATATACGGTGTGCCTTATGTACGTATACAGGTGGTGAGTGCCACAGCTGCCATTTTACCACAAGTGGTTTTTACTCTTCCATAACTGCATCTAGGTTAAGCGATTTGATGTTCTGGGAGCAGCCTTTGAGGTTATGGTGAAAGAATTCACGAGTACTGTTTGCCTTTGCAGTGATGCTGCTGATGTGTTTTTCCCAGTTCAGGTCATGGGTGATGGTGACCCCAAGATATTTAGCTGAAGCGAGATTTTCTAGAGTGTGACCATGGATTTTGTATTCGTGCTGGATAAGGTTACGCTTTCTGCCGAGGGTAAGCACAAGACATTTTGGTGCATTGAACTCCGTTAGCCATTTCTTCTCCCGACTTTGCAGGTTGTCAAGGTCTCGTTGGAGAGCTTTGGCATCAGCAACAGTCATGATTCTATGTGAAAGTGTGGTGTCATCGGCAAAGAGTCAGCAGTTTACTTTGACTGATTGTGGCATGTCGTTGATGTAAATAGGAACAAGAGGGGCCCAAGTACTGTACCACCTGGGTTAACTGCAACTGGTTTTGGTATGACGTTTTCTAGGATAACTTGGTTGTGTACAATTCATGAGGAGACTATCCAATCTTTGGTTCTGCCTCGTATGCCAAGGTTGTCAAGCTTTACCAGAAGACGCTGGTGGGTTACTTTGTCAAATGCTTTTGAGAAATCGAGCAGGACGGCTTCAATTTGGTCGTTTTTGTCTAAGGCTGTTGCGAAGTCAGTTGTTGTCGATACTAGTGATTGGCCAGATCGCTTTTGTGCAATCCGAATTGGCAGTCTGTGATGATGTTGTAATGGTCAAGGTGAGATGTTATGCTGTGACGGATGATGAGTTCCATCAGTCTACTGCAGATGGATGTCAAGGAGATTTGTCTAGAGTTGACTGGGTCGTTCCTGCAGTCTTTCATTGGGATTGGAGTGACATGAGCTAGTCTCCAGTATGATGGCACGGTACCTTTATCTAGGTATCGCTGAAATAGTGCTTTTAATGCTGGAACTATTTCGGTTGCAAGTGATTTTAGGACTGAAATACCATCTGGTCCACTGGCTCTGCGGGGATTGAGACTGTTCAGCAACTTTTCAATGGTGTTTACAGTCACCTTGATTGTTCCCATTGGCAAGCTGTCGTTGTTCACCTGGAGTGGAAATATCTGATTTGTCACGAACTGATTGTTTAGAATTTCGGCTTTAATGGCTGGGTTGCTGTGTATGATCCCATTCGAATGGGGTGGCGCAATTCCCTTGTTGTCGCATTTTTTCTTGTTGTTTGCAGAGGGGTCATCATTAATCATAGAGGCGACTTTTTCTTGGTAGACTTTATCTTTTGCTAGTTGGCATTTTCGCTTTATTTCCCGATATTTAGCTTTTATCTTAGTTGTTTTGTGATCTTTCATCATCTTCCACCAGCATTTTTCCTGCTGTGAGAGACGTTTTAGTGTGGTATCTATCCAGGGAGCATTGTGATGCCTGGATGACATCTGTGATCGTAAATGATCGGCGATGGATTTGTGGCAGATGTTGCTTTATTCCGATCCTAGTTTCCTCAGTCATTCTGTCTGGGTTCTCTGTGATGGACTTCAACAATCGTATTGTGTATGTCTTCATAAGTTCTTCCTTTGCCTTTTTCCAAAGTAGGATCTTCCGTTTTGGTATCTTCCTTGTCAATTGTTTGGCATGAATATCAATAAGTGGTATTGGCGAGTCCATGTAGGACTTCTACTCTGTTGACGAGACTGGGGCGGTTTGTTAGGAACAGGTCCAGGGTTGCATCTACCCTTGTTGTCTCTTTAATGATCTGTTCTACACTGATGTCATGAAACATTGAGAGGAAGGTTTCGCGTAGGTGACGAGGATATTAGTTGCCTTCTATGAGCTCACTTTTCCGACCGATGTCTGGGAGGTTGAAGTCACTTCCAAGCCAATAGGCTGCATTGGGGTTGCTATGTGCAATTGATTTAATGTAATCGCAGAGTGCTTGTGTATGCTCTTCACTTTGAGCTGGAGTTTCGTGATTTGGGGTCCGATATTCAGCAGTGGCGATTATTGGTTTTGCAGTAGGGTTAGTTTCATCACGTAGGATTTGTACAGTAGTTACCTCTGCAGGGTCGTTTGTGGGTGGAGCTATGATGTTACACACAAGGTTGTTCTTTACTGCAATTAGTATGCCACCATACCTGTCGTTGCGATATTTCGGGAACAGTTTGCAGTTATCTGGGACTACTTCATTGTCAGAGGTACTTGGATGAAGCCAGGTATCGTTACCAAGCACAATGTCAGAGTCTGTGGTGTTTCCTAGGTTGCACAATTCAGCATATTCTGGTCTCGTACTTTGAAAGTTGATAATAAGAATCCTTATTAATCCCTTTTCAGAACTGTTGGAGTTTGTGTTGTTTGACACAGACAGGTTAAGACTATGCTCTCCAGATGGCTCGTTAGCATCTTTTGTCTTGGTTGCTGTACCAGATAATGACCTGTGAAGAGCGATACCAGGTGAAGTCGGTATCGGAGGTAGTGAGCCTGGGAGTGATAGGTTTAGTATAGATGTTTGCCTTCCATTCGCTATTGTGTTGCAGTGAAATGAGTCGAACAGCATTGAGGAAAAGGTGGGAAGGCCACAGTTGGTGCAAATCCATGGTGTATTTTGAATCAGACGTTTTGAAGCATGATTTGTGGTACCAACCATTACAAGAGTCGCAACATCTATCGAACAGTTGCACTCCAGGCATGGGTATTTTGGCTTTGGAGGCACTGGATTTGGGTGGATATCTTTTGCTACCATGATCACTAAGTCTGCTATGTAGTGAACATTGTCCATGTGTAGTCTAGGCAAGATGTGGGTGGATACCTGGTGCATTTACACATAGTGATTTGACGTTTCCTCTCACCTTAGGAAACTGGTTCTTATGGAGATTGTGGATATGACAGATGAGTTGCAGTTAGTTAATGCTACTTAAAATGGGCATGCCTGATTCCCTAATATGTAAAATACAGTTACATGCTCAGTGGTTGAGCGTCGGCTAGATTTTACCGAGTGACTGTTCAGAATTTTGTATGTTGACATTTAATCCAATATGGCGTCGGCGTGTTTGATTGGCGATGAAACAGCCTACAGATTTCCGAGTTCACAGATGATCACTTTTACTAGGTTTGCAATTCGCTGGTGATCATGAATGCGGATTCTTATTATTCACTATTTCAACTGATGATGTAATATATTCTCGAGTGGTTTATGCAGTAAAATAGCACAAATCATAAAATTTTATCAGAACTCCAAAATTTTTCCTTCCGATACGCGCATACGCAATTGGCTTCTAGACTTGCTAGAAGTTTCTTGCTATGTGTTGAGAAGTGTTGGAGAAATTTGACGAAATTTGTCCCTTTGCGATAATATTTTGGCAAACTGTTACTCGCTTATTTTGAAAGAAGGCACAAATGAATAAGTAGTGAAACTCGTCTCCAATTTCATTCTTTTTACAGAGGTTGCAAACACGTTCTGCTCTGTTAGTTCCATTCCACCGACCCTTTTCTATTGGTAGACAATGGTTCCTTGTTCAAAATCATGTAAACAGTATTTTGTTTCTATTGCCAAGTTTTAAGAGGTACCGTTCTATTTTCCACAATTTATTTAAAAAAATTTATTTTCCCTTTCCATGATTCTGTAGTGCGGATCGTGTAGGCTAGAGGTTGAATCGACCCAGGCCAAATTGATCCCATCTCACCCCCTAGTCGACCATCTAGGCCTGTATGTATAGCCCGTATACGATAGGAGCGTGAAAATGAGTTAAACCGCACACTGCATGCACACTATTCTAGACAGTTATCGAGTATGGCATAACTTCTGTATGTAATTGCTTTATTTTCCAAATAGTTAATATTGGGCCTATCCATCTCTCTTTGGGTGAATCATTGAGAGAATTCACTAACTTACACGAATCCGTTTACAGAATTTAAATCGGACATGAATTGACTGATATATTTTAAAATTATAATCTCGTTTAAAGGTAGCATGCACTAATGCTGATCTTGATCACGCGTACTCCATGACACTTAGGGCTGAAGGTTGTTCGTGGCATCACTAAACCCATGACATCCTGCTTTTACCCGTTTAAATGACCACGCGTTGATTGGCTGAAAAGGCTTGGTGGTGCTAGCTGATGGGCTAATGAATCCTATATAAGGAGTCGTATTGGCCACAATTCCTCAGTCGGGATGGTGAGGTGGTTCTATACAGTTGTCATTTGATTGTAGAATCTTTAACCTTGATTGGGGTGGGGGGGGGGGTGGGGCGGGCCTTCCTATGTGAGCGACGAAGTTCCAATTTTTCCGCCATTCAAGGATTAACTGATGGAGCAGAACTAAACTATCTTCTTCACCCAAATGTCGGTGTTTTTCCTGGGTCTAGCCAAGTTCCTGCCTAATTTCATACGAATCTACAATATGATCGAATGGCTAGACGTACGCTGCAGCAGTTGATACGCCTGACCATCTGGACTTGTGGTGGCTTCATGGAGTACTATGCTGGGTGATGCATCATGTGCCTCCCCATCTTGTAGTCATTCAGTGTCACTTGGTAGATGGATCCTGCTTTTCAGCTGTGTAGGCAGGCGGCCATTAATCATTTTCTTACATCATCCGTTTCGGCCCAGGATCATGCATCATCCGCTTCGGCCCATGTTGCCCTTATCATCCGCTTTGGCGCATGATCATCCATCATCCGCTTCAGCCCATGGTGTCACGTATCATCCACTCAACCCACGAATTATGAGTCAGATGAGTTTAGCTGAATTGCCCCTTAAATCCAAAGAAGTGTAATATAGTGTACATATAAGTTTGCAATACATAGATAAAATAATATACAACTTCTCTTATGTTGTTTGTTGATATAAATTGTGGGCTATGGAAATAGCCTCTGTTTATATCAGTAAACAACATGACAGCGCGCACTATTTTCTATTATCATGCTTAGCCAGTCATGGATGTTGATTATATCACAGGTACTAAATTGGAATCAACGGGTAATACTATCAAATCAGTTTGCTACCTGTTTAAGCGCCATTAAGTGCAGAGTTTATTTCGACCACCACCCTCCCCGCCACCACTTTAATACACGTGTTGGGATAGCGTCCAGGATTGTATGCATCCAACTTAATGAATACGGCCGCTACATATTAGGATCGAAGTAATCGGTCCATTTATTGCTACTGCATCGTAATAATGGACCATGTTATCATTGAAGGTGGACAGTAGTTCTGCCGATTGGTCTCCATGACTCCCTTGGGTAATTTCCGCTTCTGCCCATGATGTCACATATATCCTCTTCGACCCATGATGGTCGCGTATCATCCGCTTCAGCCCATGATGCTCACTCATCATCCGCTCGGCCTATGATACTCATACATCATCTGCTTCTGCGCATAATGCTTGGACAGATGTGGAATACACAAGGAGCCAGGTTAGATCACCTCGTCTGACTCTTAATTCTAATACTCAGAGGTAAAAGACTATTAGTCAACTTAGCTCTGTCTCTTCGAATTATGAGTCAGATGAGTTTAGCTAATTTGCCCCTTAAATCCAAAGAAGTGTAATATAGCGTATATAAGTTTGTAATACATACTAGATAAAACAATATACAACTTCTTATGTTGTTTGTTGATATAAACTAGTGTACACGCACTTGACCCGCGTGAGGCTTATCTCTCCCAGGAACGTCCGTTATTTTTATATGTATATAATCGAATAAGTTGTTCTCTGGCGAGACACACAATCGTGTAGAGATAGTCCACCTCTTCTTCAGTAAGGACGGTCGCTTGAATTCAGCCACGTACCTTCCACTATACTCAGGAACAGATCCCAAACTGCTGTATCCTGAGACTTATATAATGCTACAAGACAACTAAAATCCATAATGTACAGGCATACTGGCTACACCACCAGCATGGATGAAATGGTCATGTTCTGTGTTGGCGAGAATGCCTGCCCAGCCCCATTGGAATGCTATCGTTCCGCCGATCGCAAACATCGCCTTTTGTATGCACTGACCACCCACGGTCCCTCTTCCGAGCAAGACACCCTGATATTAACTAGCTAGCCAGCATCGTCGGGCTGATTAGCATCTCTGGTATGAGTCGGAGACCGAGGAAGTCGATGGACGGTGTGGCGACCGAGCTATAATTCATTCATTTGTGCATGCCATGACGATATAAATTGATCCTCAAGATTTTTGGTTATTGTTCTTTGTGTTTGGTTACAGTTATATATTACCTGCTTTTTCTTGAGGTGGCTGTGTCCTGTGTTGTCTAGTATTGTTTTTATAGACTTTAGCCATCTGTTGAAACTGCTGCCATTATAAAAGGTAGTGGCAAACATTGTATATAGCGCTGCTGTGTGATAATATACTATTACACCCAAAGATCAGACCGAACAGTCGGCATGGCAGCTTGCTTCCATTGTGCTTATCTCCGGCCACCCTGGCCTCCATATAATTGTTCGTCCTTCTGCGGGCGGGTTTTTTGTGAGTCTAATAAAATGGACTTGTATAATTTAGCTGCGAGTTTAGTTTGTTCCCCTGAAATCAGTTTTAGCCAGTATGTTATCATGCGCTGTTGTATCACTATTTGTATCGATATTTCTCCTAATTCACCATATATCATATATTTTGCTGTAATGCGCTTAACCTATAGGTGATCTTGAATCTTGAATCTTCTTGGTAAATTCCTCCAAATGTGGAGCACCTCTCAGGAGTAGAATGTTCAGGTTGTGATAGCTTAGGAAATTTTAGACTTGTTTTTCTAATAAATTACAGCTTTCTATTGCAATTACACATCATATAGAAGAATTGGCTCGCCCATTTGATGGTATAGTTTGATATGGCAATCTAATGGTTAGTCAAGTTGTCTAGCTCGACGATGCAATGCAAATGAAACCTTTTTAGCTTGTTCAGCAATATTCTTTTCTTCTAAGAGATGGCATCTGCTTTAGGAGAAGTTTATTCACAGATATTTGTAATTGTTAACAATTTCTACTTTTTTCCAATATCTTTGCGTGCTTCCTACCTGTGTTTTATCTACATTAATTTTAGGTTTCTGTTCTCAATATTGGTCAAAACATTTAGGGTTTCTTGTAGGTCATGACTTGTGTTTGATAATATGGATGTGTCATCAGTATACAGGAGAATTAACAAGTTAACGAGGGATAGATAATTGATCTTCATCATTACTTAGCTCAATTCGATTACAATTTTGATTTTGTAAAAATTTTCTAGATCGTTTAAATATATTGCGAAGAGAATTGGTGAGATTTTATCCTTGGCGAACTCCGCTTGTACACATAAAGGGGTGTAAGAGAGATTTGTTTGCTTTAACAGTTGATTTTATATTATTATACACACTTTTAATTAGATTAAAAAATTTACGGGTAATAATGTGTTGGTCAAGTTTTATCCAAAGACTGATGCGCCACACTGAATCAAAGGCTTTTTCAAAATCGACGAAACAGCAGAACAGTCGTTTCTGTTTGTTTTTGAATATTTCTAAAATAGTGTAAAGTGTGGTCAATAGTAGAAGATTCCCTTCTAAATCCAGTTTGATTTTCAGATAATTTGTAACTATTTCCCAGGAATTCATTTTTATTCTGTTGCTTAGTATGGCCGTAAAAAGCTTAGCTAAGCAGCTGAGTGGAGTAATCGGTCTATACTTTTTTAGGTTCATTCATGTCACCCTTCCGTTTGTAAATAGGTATAACGAAACCTTATATCCATGCATCCGGGAATATTGCAGAATCTTCTACTTTATTAAATAAAATTATGTGTATATATATTTTATATTTAATAGATTTAGAGATTTCTTGGCTTATAATTGGCGAGTTGAGTAGACTATAGTTGTCGGGTGTGTTCTCATAGGTGTGTTCGGTTTTTAAGTCTGCTTCCAGTTCTGCTTGTTTTATTAATTTGAAAAAGTTGTACATTTTGTCTATTCTTATAGTTGATGGTTCTTGTGGACTATTCTCTTTAATAAGTTTCCAATAATCTCTAGGTTTCGCGCTACACATTGATCGTATTTCCTTGTGACATATGTATTTATTGTGTGCCATTGCGCGTTTCATGCCTAGTTTTTTTAAGTCCTGCATGCATTCATCATATGATCTTGGGTTGCTTCCGTTTTTCTCTATCTATATAATTGTCTCGAATTGTGATAATCTTTACAGGCTTTCTTACAGGCTTTCTTGTGTATACCAGAGTCGTTTACTACACCATTTTGACCCACAAACATGCGCATTGTTATGCAAAAGGGGATGCATCAGGATCTACTACTCTACAACTAAGCTATATTTGGCGCAGGTCAAAATTATATTCATGCAACATGTGGATTTTAGATAACAATAACAAAACACGAATCCCATTGTAGTCACAATACGCCAATAACCGTACACGGTGTTCGTCGATATGTCAACTGAGGTTATGTCATGGCGACCATCCATCATTCGTCCGTCATCTGGCATCCACCCATGATTGGTTATTTCTGGGATCTTACCATCGGCATGGACAGCAAGTAGCAATGCCTTAGATTACAACATAATACAACAAAACTGTTTTCAAACTTAACTCATCTGTGAGCAGTGTTGTTTTTATTCATGGATCTAACCCAAGATATTATTTTATTCCAGGCCTTATTGGTGATGCATGTGAGATAGATTCTGAATGTGAAATCAGTGTGGCAGTCTGTACTGGTAGTCCTAAGAAATGTGCCTGTGGTCCAGGCTACAAGGCTTTTACAAAAGCCGTGTGTCTTCCAACAGGTAAGATGACATCACATTATGACAATTCTCATAAGCAGAAATTAAAGTATCTAGGAATTTACGAGTTCTCATTCATTTTTCGCTCACATGGCCATCCATCCATCAACATTTTCTTTAAACAACTTCTCAAGAACCACTGGGCCGATTTAAATTATATTTTCCAGGGCATAAGGATCCAAGTTTGTTCAAATGAAGCCGATCAGCCCGATTTTGCCGGTAGCCATCTTGGATTTTGGCCGAATTTTTTTAACGTCTTTGAAAAATATTCTCCGAAACCACTTTCGGGAATCAATTCAAAACTCATGAAATATCATCTAGAGCAAGGGCTAAGTCAAGTTTGTTCAAGAGAAGTTGATTGACCAAATGGTTCGGCCATCTTGGATGACCTGGTTTTCATGAAAACAACTTCTCCAGACATGCTGAATGGATCGAGCCGAAATTTGGGAGATATGATTAGGAAAAAGGGACAAGGGAAGTTGGTACATAAAGAAACATGGCCGCTGTCTTCATGGTAGAATTATGGTGAACACCTTAGGGTTCTACTCATTGCCAATAGCCTTTCTAGTTGAAATGCCTATGTTTCAGTTAAGCGATACAGGCCCATTCAACCTCTTGTTTTTTCTAGTGTGTAATACAGATTGCAAACTTCGATGTCTTTCAGGGGTCAGACGGTAAGGCTGTTACTCACTTCCCAGAAGTTCTAGGCCTCGTAGCTACAGCTCAAACTTATGATATTAAATATCTTTAAAGCAATGCTAATCTCATCTCAAATGTTATACTGCACCGATAGATTATGGTTTATAGATTCAAGATCATTCATATCCTGTCATATTAGCGTTTCTGTGTCACAATTATCTGCTTTGTAATATCGCGTAAATGTTGAACAATGATCGCCACCATTTTGTCTCCTCAAGCGATAGTGCGTGATGTCATGTAAGTGACAATGCATTACATTCTTTATTGTGTAATACTCATCTCGGTGAATATCTTGAAACTAATTTGACCGGAAGTTGTTCCAGTCAAATCAGTTTCAAAATATTCAACAGCTTACATGTATGATTGCTTTTATACTACATTGTCAAACTATAGCTCGCACCTCCATGACTGAGCGTATATCCTGAGGCAGACACGCTAGGCCTTTTGTGATTGGTTGAAAACTAAATCATGACTGCCATCGTATGATCTAGAAATGTAGCAACATTTATCTACTAAAGCCTGAATATCTTTCTTTAGCGGCATGTTAAAAAGCTTAAAACTACCTGCATAGTTTATGAGTGGCATATTAGATCACCTAAATAGCTATCAAGAGATGAAGTTAGTTATCCTTTAAGAAAAATGTGTACATTTAAACTAACAAGAATCATGAAGAAATTGTGGGCAATAATCAGCAATAACTTGCACTGTATTAATTATTATCTCACATGGCTTGAAAGACCAATTCAGCTTATGCCATGGTGACACTCCATCCATCGTCTGGCATCCACGCGTCTGTCTGTACATCAAATCATTTTTAAACAAGATCATCTCAGCACCTATTTGGTCGATTTCAATTATTTTAACAGGAAGCATCCATATGGCTTAGAGACTTCAAAAGAAGTTGATCAGCCGATGTGTGGCTGGCAACAATCTTGGTTAAAATATCTTTAAAAAATCTCCGAAACAGCTAAAGGAACTGGGCCAATATTTGGGAAATATGACTAGTTACTAAGGGCCTTTCAAATTTCTTCAAGTGAAGGTAGCGGGTTAGAAAACATGTACGTCATCGACCAACCAGAATTCAATGTCTTGGTGGCCATATTGGAATATTTTATCTGATGCATTTTGAAGCCGAAATTGATTTTATACATGTTTGTAGGTTTGATTTCAGTAAAGCAATAGGGAATTTTAAATGTCTTATCGAGAACCTCTGGACCGATTTTATCAAATTTAGTAGAAATCATCTGTGGGCCATAGGACCCAAGTTTGTTCAAACGAAGCTGATCGGCTAATTTGGCTGGCGACCATTTTGGATTTTGCCAGATTTTTAGAAACGTTCAGAGAGATTGATTTGAAAGTCATGAAACATCATCTAGATTAACAGCTGGACCAAGTTTGTTCGAGGGCACTTGATTGGGTGATGGCTTTGTTGGACATATTGGATGATATAATTTTCATGAAAACAACTTCTCTTCCTGAACTGCTGAAGAGATTGGGCTGAAATCGTGACTGGCCATCCTTCTGTCTATCTGGCATCCATCCATCATCTCTCCGTCAAACCTTTTCTTTTAGCAACTTATCAAGAACCAACAGACCAATTTTCATTATGTTTTTCAGGAAGAATCCGCAGTGGCATAGAGATCCAAGTGTGTTCAAACGAAGCCAATTTGCCAATTTGCGGCTTTGGCAGCAACAGCGGCCAGTCAAATTAGTTTCAAAATATTAACAGAAAGTTTATCAAATAGTAAAGACATACAATTCATACAACTTGACAGACTATTAAGCATTTATGATTGATCAAATTGCGTCATTCATGACGTAATAATAATGATTCCAGACTACATGTGACGTAGTTGATTATGACGTCATATGATATGATTACATTACATTTTATTTTAATGGTCCATTGATATTTAGCTATAACCAGCTATTTAACCTTGTATCAACAGCGCCTCAGTGCTCAAAATGCTACTTATTATCCCCGTGTTCGTCTGTTTGTCCGTCCGTCCGTCACACTATCTCCTCCCAAACCATTTGGTGAAATTAAATCAAATTTAGTATGTGGATTACCTATATGATTCCGCTTTGCAAGACAATATTTAAATTTGCCTCGGCCCCCAGGGGGCGTGGCAAGAGTCAAAGATCAAATCAGTTGTAACGCAACTCCTCTGAAATCATTAGACGGAACTCGACCAAATTTGAAATCTGAGCTATCCATACGATTGCGGAGTGCACAAGGCCATTTAGATTTGGCTCTGCTCCCCGGCGGTGGGGAAGGGGTCAAAATGTCAAATTTTAATCTGCGGAAATTGATTGTAACGCATCTCCTCCGAAATCGTTGGACAGAATTCAACCAAATTTGGTCCGTGGGTTACCCATATCAATGTGGAGTACATGAGCACATTTACATTTACATTTGGCCCCGTCCACATGGGTGTGTGGGGTGGGGGTCAAAAGATAAAAAAAATTCATTGTAATGCAACTCCTCTGACACAGTTGGACGGAATTCAACCAAATTTAGTATGCCCGTTACCTATATCAATGTGGAGTGGATGAGCACATTTACATGTGGCCCCGCTCCCAGGGGAGTGGGGAATGGAGTCAAAAGATCATGAAATTGATTGTAATGCAACTCCTCTGAAATCGTTAGACGGATCTCAACCAAATTTGATATCTGAGTTGCCTATATGATTGCGGAGTGCAAGAGATCATTTAGATTTGGATCCGCCCCCAGGGGACTGGAGAGGTATCAAACGGTCAAATTTTAGCCTGCGGAAATTGATTATCGGTTTAATCATTGAATGCTTAAGTTGACACAGCAGAGGATAATAAATAAAGATTTAATGATACCACATTTGTGGAATAATAGCTCACGTAAACTATTCAGCGATTATGGCATGATTTGATTCAGCGATCATAATAATTTGACATCATTGTAATATGAAAATAATACTGCAAATTAAGTATCACACGCGGCACTATACCACAGGTAGGTCTATGTAATGTGTAATTATTCTAGCGATGACAGTCGTTGGATTCCTGTATCTAGGACTAGAATAAACACACTGTTTGGTCATTGCTGAAAGTCAAGTGTGCAATAACCATTTATTCAGCATTTCAGGAGTGGCTACATGTAATATTGTTCGCTACACCTTATCAACACGCGTTGCCACCAATTAGACTAATGTTATTAAAAGTTAGTTTACACCTGCTGAATTCAATTCTGCTGAATAATGATGCCTGCATGTTGACAACAGGTCAAAGGTAAAGAAGCCTAAATATGGGATGTCACATGCAAACATGAGTTGATATGGATTCCATTCATATACTGTCTGGTATAAAGGGATGCTAATCTCATCTCAAATGTTGTATTGTACCGATAGATTATGGTTTATAGGTTCATATCATTCATATACTATCACATTCCCTTATCTGTATCACAATTATCTGCTTTGTAATATCGCATAAATGTTGAACAGTGATCGCCACCATTTTGTCTCCTCAAGCGATAGTGGCTGATGACATGTAAGTGCCAATGCATTACATTCTTTATTATGTAATACTCATCCCGTTGAATGTTTTGGAACTAATTTAACTGGAAGTTGTTGCTGCAAATGGCAGCATCAACTTCCAGTTAAATTAGTTTCAAAATATTCAACAGCTAACCTGTATGATGGCTTTTATACCACATGGGCAAACTATAGCTGGCACCTCTATGAATGAGTGCACGTATCGAGGCAGACACGCTAGATCTTTTTTGATTGGTTGAAAAGTAAATCATGAGAGCCTCATAGGCTGTAGAAATGCATCAACATTTAGCTACTAAAGTCTGAATAGCTTTCGTTGTCGGCATGGTAAAAAGCTAAAATGTCAGTGATGGATTGTGGGTAGCAAATTCTATTACCTGAATGGTTAGTATAAGACAAGGTGAGAGTTCCTTTAAAATCATAACCACCACTTTGATTTTGACATCAAATAATGAGGCCAACCCGTAACATTGAGATTCAATTGTGTCGTGAATGGTAGTCCTCAGTCCTGGTGTTCTATTACCTATTGAATTTTCTCTCTTGGTTTTCTCAACCTGGGGGAGGGAAAAATGTAGAACACATTCAGATTGTAACCTCCTTTGCAGGAGAACCACATTAACACGCGTAAGTGTGTCCTATTATTCAGAATACTGTTCTGCCCTTCATTAACAATGGGCCTTTCCATTTTAGCCATTCCCCGCCCATCTGTAGCTAAGCTCCACCAACACCTCGCTCATGTTGGAATCGATCGATCTCTGAACTTCCCGACTATAAATTTCCAGAAAACTCTACAGGTAAGCTGTTGAATATTTTGAAACTAATTTGACTGTGCGCTGTTGCTGCCTAATGGTCCGGTCAAATTATATTCAAAATATTCAACAGCATGTTTATTAAATAGTAGAGACATACAATTCTTACAATGTGTCGGATTATTAAGAGTTAAAGATGGGCGTAATAGAATCATTTATGACGTAATGATTATGAAGTCATCCTACACACCGCTTAGCTGAGTATGACATCATATGACGTCAAATCACCGATGGATACTCCGGAAATGTGAATTGTTCAGTTATGAATTCAACACAATAACGATTCCTGCTTAGTTCTTTATCGTCTGACAGACTCCATATGTGAATATCAGAAAACATACTTTATGGTAATATAACATGTGAGGCATGGCTTCAATGGCAGGAATACGCCTCTAACGTATTGGCTGGCCATCTTGTTGTGTGCGTGCGTGCGCGCGCGCGCGCGCGTGCGTGTGTGGGTGGGTGCGTGCGTGCATGTGGGTGGGTGGGTGAGCGCATAAATATATATACATATATATATTATATTATATATATATATATATATATATATATATATATATATATATATATATATATATATATATATATATATATATATATATATATATATAAATATATATATATATATATATATATATATATATATATATATATATATATATATATATATATATATATATTGTACATGGCATTTATACTTAAAATGGCAATTTTTCCAATTGAGCGCTACTCCTTGGGCCTATTATTATTATTATTATTATTATTATTATTATTATTACTATTATTATTATTATTACAGGAGAGTTGGATGGTGCATGTCTCGATGATTTGGAGTGCACAGCTGAAAACACAGTTTGTACAGGATTTGTGTGTGCTTGTAACACTGCTACCCACATGAGAGAGGGTACTACCTGTATCCTAGGTAATTTGCAGTACGATGCAATGGAATGCAACTACAATAGGATAAAAATCTAAATTAAACATTACCTAATATATAGCCATAGATAGATGACGATATCACAACTTAATAGACCTTTCCAGTTTTAGCTATGCCCCGCCCATCTCTATCTAAGCTCCAACCACACTTCGCCGCTTTGGGATTGATCGATCGCCGAATTCCCTAACTATCAATTTCCTGAAAACTATACAGGTAAGATGTTGAATATTTTGTAACTAATTTGACTTGGTGCAGCGCCCAGTAAAATTAGTTTCAAAATATTCAATAGAATATTTATTAAATAGTAAAGACATACAATTCGTACAACAACGCATAGTCCGTCTTCAAATATGCGTTCATGATGTACTTATCGACGTCATTCAAGACGTCATTCATTATGATGTCATTCTACAGGTCGCATAGTTGATTATGACGTCATAGGATGATAAAGTCGAAAGGTCTATTAACACATTTACCATGGTTATCTTTTACCCTCTAAGCCTTAAATTTGTTCAAGAAAATTTCAATTTTTACAAGGAAAATGCCAATTTGCAGACCAAGAGAAGACTATTTTTGAAAAGTTTAGCACTGGAATGACTGGCTCGGTTATCGATCCAGTCATTTCAGTGATAAAATTTCAAAAATAGTCTTCTCTTTTGTCTGCAAATTGACATTTCCCAAGCACACTCTAGAAGCTGTTTTTGGTGGATATGAGGGTTAAAGGGTTAATCTGTTCTTAAATTGATTGCCTTAAGTTCCCTTTCTTGTCCATTGTGCGTTTCAAACATAGTTATCAGTTGTTCTTAGGCAACTTGTTCTTAATTGTCCGGTCAAATTATAGTTTGACGCAGGATAAATTGCAATAGTAATCATTGATGAGCTTTCTGTTCGTTAAAGTCTTCCACATGATATATCACATTGGTACGTTTACATATTTGGTGGAACGTGTTTTAGCTCACATAGGTAAGCTTATATAATGGGTATTTGCCTGCCATCTGTCGTCTGTCTGTCTGTAAATAATTGTGGCACTTTGGACCTTGCTTGATCGACTAAAACCAAATTTGTTAGACATGTACCTTATGGCAATATCTATCGGATATGACGTGGCCAGGCCTTCAAAGGCCAGAGTTAGCCCGTGGTATATTTTTAATGTACTGAAGCCCATGGGGAAAAAAGGTTTGTGGCACATTTCGTCATCTGTTGATGGCTTAAAACCAAATTTAACATATATGTTCCGTTGGACAATATCTATCTGAGCTGAAGGGGCCATCCTTAAAGCAGACGTATATCCCTTGTTTAAATTCGTCTAGTTTATGAGGGTGTTGATGTATTTGAACCTATGGGGCCATTTTAAACCACTAGAGTACGGACTGAAATTAATAACATAGCCACAATTACAGTCTACATTAAAATTTCTGAAATAACTTCTGAATCAATCGAAAACTAGAATACCAATTGAAACAGTTGAAATATGTCATTCAAGCAACGAGATTCATTCAATGTTTATTCAATACATTCTACCCTGCCGCATTACATAATAATAATAATAATAATAATAATAATAATAATAATAATAATCCCAAATTTCACATTCATCTGGTGGAACCCGGCACCCATACCCTTGAACCTCTTTGTATGTAATTAAACACCCTGGATATTTTCACATGGCCAACTCAAGCATCTAAATCATTGTCACTGTCATCTTCCAGTCATGTTTGCACAGATCCCTGTGCGTACTGTACATGCCACTGACAGGCAGGCTCTTGATGCCTGCATTTACACCGCATGGTATTAAAACCGGATTTACACTGTGCCCTAACAATCTCTAGTAATGACCTCAGTGCAGAATCCTGGTCCGTATAAATAGTAATCAGACCGAATTCGCATATTTCACATGCCCAAACTTCTAAATTTAAACAATTTCCCATCCATTCCTATTCTCAAGGCTATGCAACTTTGATGCTGCTGATATCAGTAGAAGATTGCGAGTATGTATTAGCGTTTCACTCTGTGACACTTGGACATGGAATCATTGCAACATCAGTGAGTTCAAATTGTCATCTCCTCCCCCTTGTATACACAGATGGTTGCTTTTTCTTATGCCGCAACAATTTCGTTGCGTTGACCTTGAATTCAGAAATACGCTTGCATGTTCTATGACGATGGCATTCTCCTGTTCAAATCAAATGAAGTGGCACAGTTTTTCATAACTAAACACCAATGAAGTTATGTCACAGGCTAATATTGTGTGGTTAAACAGAATGTTTTGGTAGACTGTCTCAAAGGATCTCCCTTGGTTTGTTCACAATGTTAACTTCATGTCCAAATACCTCCGGCATGAAAACATTTTTGGCTCCGACATGAACAATTTACCACTCTGCATCATAGCAAAGTAAGACAAGAAGATCTGCAACATCACCGACCAACACAGGTGCATACAGTTCGTAGTATCAGTAAGGCTACATTACCTTTACCATGGCAAACCTCGCAACCATATATGCCCAGTTCTTCGGCAAGGAAGCGCTGTATTGTGTATGATTATTGGAAAGGAATTCTGTTTTTTCACATTCAAGACCATGTCACCAGTACATAGCACCATCATTCTAACGCTGCTCCTCTGTTGTGCACCATCCGTGTCACTCATAGCCAGCGAATACTATGATGACAATATATAACGATATTGTCACATGTCTTGCCAGTCCCCCATGGAATTCTCTGAGGAATGACACTACCACCCATGACATATAGACAATCTGGGCTTGGCCCATCCTCTGGAGGTACAGCATCTCATTGGTTTGATGAGGCTGGGCTGGTTGGCTGAAGGAAGCACATTTTGTAGATTCAAAATTATTTATTCAATAATTCCAAATAAACAATATTCATGAATCATAGCATGTTGTCCGCCGAAGGCATTGTCTATTGTTATGGTGGACACCTTACACACACACGCACGCACGCACGCACGCAAGCACGCACGCACGCACGCACGCACGCACGCGCACACACACACACACATGTTTAGCCCCCCCCCCCAGTTTTCACCACTGGAATGACCGGCTCAGTTATCAAGCCAGTCATTTCAGTGGAAAAATCTCCAGAAGCGGACCTCTCAGTCTGCGAACCAACATATATCAAGACCACTGCAGAAGCCTATCATAAATGTACGGGAAGCTTTCCTCTCCATTCAAATTTAAAAGCCGTAGATAGTTCTTCTGACAGCGTCCCAGCAATTAATAGCCTCTGGAATAGCAACTGTGTGTCGATTTGCATTGTTTCTCACCTGTCAATCAAAAACCTATTATTGATCTTTCCTTGTAGCAATAGACACAAGATTTGATTGACTGAATCAAAAGATGCAGAATTATCGATTATTGGCAATAGCGATCGATGGGCACAAATTATAGCCAGCTGTGAGTCAACACCAATTATGCCCTATAATAGCGATAGATGTGTGATCTGATGGGTTAAAGTGACAGATTTGCATAAATTATAGCCAGCTGTTACAAGAATATTGATTATGGCCTATTGCAATGGATGTGCGATCTGATTGGCTGAAGTGATAGGCGTGCATAAATTATACCCAAGTGTTACAAGTATATCGATAGATGCACAATCTGATTGGCTGAAGTGATAAATGTGAATCAATTATTTTAACGATAAACGTGAATCAATTATTTTAACAGTGAACATGGGATTGCATGGCTGAAGGGGCAGATGTGCATAAATTATAGTCAACTTTCAGTGTAATATTGACTCAAAGCGGCACCAATTATACTGTAGTGAAATATAGTGTCAAACAGTTATTTTAACAGCCAAAAGCAAAATTGACTGCCTGAAATAATACACATAGAATTCTTGGATATTGGCACACATGGTGCATTATGTATCACTAAGTTATCTTAGCAGTGAACAGTAATAAACCCATAAATTGACTCTTGCGATGAGGTGGAATTATAGTGAGTAGATAGTCCTAGAGATAAGCGGCTGTTTGATTGGTCGTGAGAAGTCACATGATCTGTCACATCATCTCATTTGCATATTAGACCACGTCCCCTTTCCCTGCGCAAAGAAAAACATGACTATGATTGGTCTTAAATTCTGACTCGAAATCTGTCAATCATTCCAATGTATGACGCCATAACCCAACCTCACATGACAGAATAATTCCAGTAATTATGGCATGTTGCTTGACATCTAAACGTATCAGGCCTTACATCCTTGGCCATATACTTTTAACAGAAATTCATGCAGAGAAATATAATCCCACATAGACCGCTGTGTAAATCTAAATAATTGACATGGACGTAGTAATACCTAGTAAACCTACAAGTCGCAGTCTTACCTGTTTGTATTTGATTTAATCGTTTTCCTCTTACGGAAAAACATGAAAATTGGACTACATTTATATGAAATTTCTCTAGAGACAACTGGGTATAATGTGACATTAGTTTCTGGAGCCAGTATTCATTAGTCTTTAGTGATACAACTCGCAGGATGGCTAATAAAACATATGTGAGTAAAATAAGCCTAACATTTTGTAGCAGAGCATTGTTGTCTAAGAGAACTATATCATCAGTGATTCAAGAAGACGAAGATGGCAGAAAATGGTGGCAATAATTCATAGACTGGAAATAATGGTATACTGGATGATCTAAAGAAAGAGAAAACTATGTTTCATTCACATGTTGAAAGAATCAGTTGGTATTGCTTGCTGATTAAGACCATGAGCCATTACCTACTCGTCGAATATAACTTGAAATTGATATCGTCGAAGTTGAATAGTCAAAAGCAATGCTAGACAGTAAATGGGATGAACTGGGCTCAATCACCCCAGGTACAAAATAATTTCCCAGACACAGTCATCGAAGCACCAAACTTAATGGCATGTAAAAATAATTGTGATAGGCATTTGAATAATTATGAACTCGTCCATGATAACTTCAAAGTAATCATAACCTGAAACCATTAAGAATAATAAGTGCAGAGGTAATTGAAGAGCCGACCACAGAGCCATAGATCATGCAGTCAGAAGACATCCTAAGTGTACCTAAGTATAGATTCATGAGGAGAAACTGTCCTCTCTTCATTTGATTCATTCCACAATTTTAACACAACACACTTTGACGTTAATAGGGTTTCATGGCACCATCAATGAGAAAATATCAATGAATAGCTCATAGAACAGCCTTCCAATTCAGGAATATTTTTATGGTATTCGCTGTTAAAACATGTACAACTCCTCCATACAAGAATCCAACATTAAATATCCAATGGAGCATAGAAAGCTCATTAAAATATTAAAAAACGCCAAGTCTGAGGACAATTGATTTCAATTGACTGTCATATGACTTATTATCAATGATGGTTATCGCTTTCAACGACAATGGTTGGTCGTATGTCGAAATATGGGTTACACCATAACGTATGGCATGTTTGCAAATAAATTGCAAGGTTGCTTTAAAGCATGTCACAGCACCATTGTCCATGTCATATCATATCACCATGGTCCATGTCACAGCACCATGGACCATGTCACATCACCATGGTCCATGTCACAGCACCATGGTACATGTCGCATCACCATGGTCCATGCCACAGCACCATGGTCCATGTCACATCACCATTGTCCATGTCACAGCACCATGGTCCATGTCACAGTACCATGGTCCATGTCACTGTACAATGGTCCATGTCACAGTACCATGGTACGTGTCACAGCACCATGGTCCGTGTCACAGCACCATGGTCCATGTCACATCACCATGGTCTGTGTCACAGCACCATGGTCCGTGCCACAGCACCATGGTCCGTGTCACAGCACCATGGTCCATGTCACATTACCATGGTCCATGTCACAGCACCATAGTCCATGTCACAGCACCATGTTCCATGTCAAGCATGGGTAAGAATGGCAGTGACGATTGACCAGGATGTTCACCTTTGTTATATTTGTCATCATCCCGGAACATCCCAGTGATGGGCATTTGCAGAGACAGTGAGGATTTCCACAGTCTGTCTGCAGTTGATACCAATGCTTCCTCCGATTGTACAATGTCTACCAATGGTCCAGATTTTATGGTCGACATCGAAATATTGATTAAATAACCTGCAGTGAAGCCAGGAATATCAGTTCCCCGTGCAAGGGTAGAACTTGTCTCATATTTCTGAACAGCTGTATAGTAATTGCTAAACTCGGTTGTATTGATAAGGAACATCTGCACAAAATGATGATGCATCCCATCAGCAGGACGAAACTGAAGTGTTAAAAGGAGTGCTTTGGGTCTTGCAGCTTGTCTAGCCAAGGGAACATATTTTCACTTCTCTCTTTCCCAACGATTTGTGTACGTATCAAGTGTTGTAGAGAATGCAGAAGAAATGGCATTGATTTGTTCACGTTGGTCATGTCCAAATTGGTGGGATGCACATCGTATGACTGTGCTATAGGTTTAATATCTGATTTTTCTAGGTTCAACAGCTGCTGTTACAATTCTGTCTTTATCAGCGCCATCATGGAGTATTGGTGATGATGTTTGCCTGAAACTCGTATTCATGTGCTGAAAGCTATATGGTTTATCATTGCCTGCGTAATCTCTCATCCTCTTAATCAAATCAACAAGTGTTATGTGCATTGTCATTTGGACTGAGGTCCTCCATAATTTTCGCAAATGCATCTACACGTAGCAGGCCTTGTAGCATCCTAGCCTTTCTTTTTTAGATTGTGTAGCAATGACATTGTCTTGATTTTGAACACATTTTGTAACCAGTTTTTCTGATCAAATGTTTCCATTACATAACTTGTGGTATACTGCATCGACGAGTCTTCATTTTATCAGACCAGTTGCGCAGATTTTAACTAAACTATCTTTATTTTTTCATGCTCACTGTTATTAAATGGAATTCTTTTTTCTTGCCTCAATATTTGTCTCTCATCTCACAGGACAAACTGTTATTATTGTACGAAAATGATGGACCTGTGTGTGTCATACTATGACTGCAACCAGTTGCTTGAGATTCAGAACTATGTTTATTTCATTTGAAATGTTAAATTTCATTACGATTAGTGTATTTGCGCCAAAACTCTGCATGTGCTCAACATGGCTGGGGAAGGCAGATGTATGTATGCATGTTGTGGTATTCATTTGCTTTCAGGATACATTCACCACCACCCACACCCTTCTGACGCTAAATAACAGTTGATGTACCATTTTAACGATGTTGGTCAGAGAACACACACACTGCCATATGTAACTACAATGTAAAACATTGTGAAAATATTCCTTAGTAGAAGATATAAACATTGTTATTATATGCATAGTCGAATAATGTAGTCACTATGGACTTAATATGACAATTTTTAATTTTGTCCCAGATTATTCATTTTAGAAAAAAAATTTCATTATCGTTTCCAGTACATGTCAATTGTTGGCTTTTACCCTGTCTAGACATAACTCCTGCAATATTTTAATCAGATTGGGCTATAAATGTTTGAATAATATGTTTACAGAATTGAGTGTATATAGCTATTGTATACATAGAGTGGTGGTGGGAATGTTCTGGCTTATGGAGAAAAAGGGTGTTGTGGTAGAGGGCTCTACAAAAGGGGCTCTAAGTATTAATGCTAACCATCTAAATCAGATTTATGTGAAAGACAGGTCAAAAGATTATGGGTATAGATATTTAGAATGCATGGTTTTGATCAATTTATGCCAAATATACAATATATTTGAATCTGAATGCTAGACTCTGAAAACCATAAATCTCTATATTCCGACCAACAATGCTCCACCAAATATATATATTTATATATATATATATATATATATATATATATATATATATATATATATATATATATATATATATATATATATATATATATATATATATATATATATATATATATATATATATATATATTAAATACACACTTGATATGTCATGCCTCTAATGAACAAAATCTTGACAGATTACTATTGCAAATTGTCCTGGGTTCGGTCATTCTAGGCCTTAGATTGACTGGACTATAAGAGAGGAATGCATTTCTAGCTATACCCAGCCCATTTCTAGCCAAGTTCCACTCACATTTATGCTCAACTATCTGACACAATAGGTCAAGTTCTACTCGCTAAGTATAGTCAGTTTCATGGTTTACTGAACATGCACAGTCGCTATGCCAAGCCGAACACTGCATAGTTAACTATAGTTCGTTGGTACCAGGTTCCCCATTGAATTACTATTGCAGAAAATTTGGAGCCGGCTTACCAGTCTCCATTAGCTCTTTCTCTCGTCTGTTTTGATGACCTACAAAAATGGCTTATTTTTGTCCGCTAAGACGTCAAAAAGCGTCCATATCACATAATGTGGGAAGGAATAGGGGCTTGGTAACATTGACATACAATGGGAAAGCATAATTTCATCAAACCTAACTTATTTATTGAAATATGTACACTTTTTATATGCATTTATTCGTGTGTTGACGTCATAATCAATTACAGCAGCATGAATGACTAGATTTAGTCCGTCTTAAACGCTTAATAGTCCGACATGGTGTACGGATTGTATGTCTTACTATTTAATAAACATGTTGTTGAATATTTTGAAACTAATTTGACTCTGCACTGTTGCTGCTATAGGCAGCAATACCACCCAGTCAAATTAGTTTTAAAAAAGTCAACAGCTTACCTGTATAGTTTTCTAGAAATTGATAGTCAGGGAGTTCAGGGATCGATCGATCCCAACATGAGTGATGTGTGGGTGGAGCATAGCTAGAGATGGGCGAGTCAGCTAAAACTTGACAGGTCCATTGTAGTTAATTAGCATGTTGTTCAATTAAGTCAACAAGAATTATATGATTAAATATCGTTGTTCTACATATAAACATGCTGTGGTTTTAAAATATGATCTATCTGACTGGTTGTAAGACTTGCACTAGGCCTGCATTTCCAGGTACAGTTAGACTTTGCTGTTCAGTTTTGAAGCTATATCCATATAGCATCTCCATTGGTCAGTCTCATGGGTATCTTGTTCTCACATTAAGTTTTGCTTTTCAAGACTAGACAGTATCCGACTCATAATCAATGTGCCACCGATCAAGGTCATTGCGACCTTGGTACTAAACTTATCAAAATTTGATCTTTTAAAATTGTAATTTCTCTGTTCCTGATAAAATGTATTGCAATTCTGAGGGAAAATGGTAGGCCTCTACATACATGGCATGGCATTTTAGTAGCCCAACCTTTATCATTCAAGATGGCTTAAAACGGTTTCTGCTTCTGTTTCTTGAGAAATGTCAATTTGCAAACCAAAGACTAGTTTGGAAAATTTACCACTGGAATGACTGGTTCGATAACCGAGCCAGTCATTCCCATGATAAATTTAAAAAAATAATTTCTTGGTCTGCAAATGGGCTTTTTCTGTGAAAATTTAATTTTGTTGCGAAAATTTAAGAATTAAATGGTTAAATACTGTTGTCCAAAGTGAGTGCTAGAGTTCCTTGGGCCACTTGTTGTCATGGGTAAAAAATGTTGTTTTACGATACTTTTATAACCATATCTGCCACATTGGTCCTTCAATCAATTTTGAGCTCGGTTAACTTGTAGTCCGTCTTGAGACTTGGATTCCTAATGTTTTACCTTTGAGCCAATAGTTTTCCAAACATGCACACTGGCCTATCAACAAATATTGTAGAAGAAATTTACTGAATATAATCATATTAGTTAACCAATACAGGAAGGGCTGCTTCACGAAATAATAGCACAGAAAGCTCCAGTGTTTTCACATAATTTATGGGTAGGACTGGCTATTTGCTCTCTCCCCCTTCCGAATGTTATTGTCTGAACGACTACACATTCGGAAAAATGGCAGGCAGTGATAACATGTCAGACACGCTAGTCATTTTTAACAACACCCCCACCCCCTACCCCCCCCCCCCCACGGTCAGGAAATAATTTACATGAGGCGTAAGCTAAGCGCTTAATAGTCCTTCAAGTTGTACGAACTGTATATCTTTTACTATTTAATAAACATTCTGTTGAATATTTTGAAACTAATTTGTCTAGGCGCTGTTGCTGCCATAGGCAACAAAAGCAACCAGACAAATTAGTTTCAAAATACCCTGTATAGTTTTCCGGAAATTGAGATGCAGGGAGGGCAGGGATCCACTGATCCTAACACGGGCAAAGCATGGGTGGAGCTTAGCTAGAGATGGGCGGGTATAGCTAAAACTGTATTCATCTATTGGTAGTGTATACACTAACCATTAGTGTTATTATTTACCTGGATAAACAGTGAATCCAATCTCTACAATCATTTATCGAAACAAGCCGTAACTAAAATAAATAACATTCTGACCAAAACAATAGATCAGTAAAATATCAATAAATCATCCATCCATCTTTCAATATCCTTTCCTGTATAATTATCTTGAAATTGGGATTCTGGGAATTCAGGATTCAAAGTACATAAATCGATTCCAAGACGCTTAAAAAGGGGGCGGCGAGTAGCTAGAAATGGGAAGGACATACCTTGCAATGGGCAGGACATACCTTGTAATGGGCAGGACATACCTTGTAATGGGCAGGACATACCTTGTAATGGGCAGGACATACCTTGTAATGGGCAGAACATACCTTGTAATGGGCAGGACATACCTTGTAATGGGCAGAACATACTTTGTAATGGGCAGGCCATACCTAGTAATGGACGGGGCATACCTAGTAATGGGCAGGACATACCTAGTAATGGACGGGGCATACCTAGTAATGGGCAGGACATACCTAGTAAGGGACGGGGCATACCTAGTAATGGGCAGGACATACCTAGTAATGGACGGGGCATATCTTGTAATGGGCAGAACATACCTTGTAATTGGCAGGACATACCTAGTAATGGACGGGGCATACCTAGTAATGGGCATGACATACCTTGTAATGGGCAGGACATACCTTGTAATGGGCAGGAAAAACCTTGTAATGGGCAGGACATACCTTGTAATGGGCAGGACATACCTAGTAATGGGCAGGACATACCTAGTAATGGCCGGGGCATACCTAGTAATGGGCGTGGAATACCTAGTAATGGGCCGGGCATACCTAGTAATGGGCGGGGCATACCTAGTAATGGGCTGGGCATACCTAGTAAAGGGCGGGGCATACCTAGTAATGGGCAGGGCATACCTAGTAATGGTTCCCGCCATTGCCATTTAATTCAGCGGTCTTATCATCATTGATCTAGACAATTTATATATGTAAAACCGGAATCATTGTATATCGTTAATGCTAAACATAGATAGAATTGCATCGCTGTTCCGGATTACACTGCATACGCATTTCTGGGTATTCAATTTCCTCACATTATTTTTCAACAGTGTGTAATGATGCCAATAAAGAAACAGAATGTCCTGTAGCTGAGAATAAGGAATGTGATCTTGACACCGGAAAGTGTAGATGTAAAGCGCCCTCCGTGCCTTTAGGAACCACTACACCGTTAGCGTGCACAGCTGGTATGTAAATCCAAAGATCCAAAGGAAAGGACCAGGAAACTAACATATGCTCTTGAATGATAGATTTAGATAATAATATCAACCTAGAGCCACTGGTAAAAAACAGAAATAAATCAAAATAATTTGATAAAAGCAAATAAATGCTATTTATGTCACTCTGGCGGGAATGAATTAGTGACGCAGCTAGTTCTGTACACTTTGGTGATAGTTTGACACATAGCTGTTGATGACTGATGCCAAATCGTTGCTTGTCACAGTTGTTGGGTGACACAGTCGTTGCTTGGTGGCACAGTCATTGGTGGGTGACACGGTTATTGATGGTTGATACACCATCGTTGATAGTTGATACACAGCCGTTGGTGGGTGGCACACAGTCATTGATGGGTGACACACAGTCATTGATGTGTGATACACAGTCATTGATGGAGACACACAATCGTAGCTGGGTGACACAGTCATTGGTGGTTGTCACATTCGTAGGTGGGTGACACCGTCATTGGTGGTTGTCACAGTAGTAGGTGGGTGACACAGTCATTGGTTGTTGACATAGTTATTGATGGGTGACACACAGTCATTGATGGTTGACACAGTTATTGATGGGTGATACACATACATTGAAGGCTGATACACAGTCGTAGGTGAGTGATAGTCGTTGATTGGTAAAACAGTCATTGATGGGTGACACACAGTCATTGATGGTTGATGCACAGTCATTGAAGACTAATACACAGTCGTAGGTGGGTGACACAGTCATGGTGGTTGACACAGTCGTAGGTGGGTGACACAGTCATTGGTGGTTGACAGTCGTAGGTGGGTGACACAGTCATTGGTGGTTGACACAGTCGTAGGTGGGTGACACAGTCATTGGTGGTTGACACAGTCGTAGGTGGGTGACACAGTCATTGGTGGTTGACACAGTTATTGATGAGTGATACACAGTCATTGATGGTTGACACAGTTATTGATGGTTGACACAGTTATTGATGGTTGACACAGTTTTTGATGGTTGACACAGTCATTGATGGGTTACACAGTCATTGATGGGTGACACAGTCATTGCTGGGTGACACAGTCATTGGTGGTTGACACAGTTATTTATGAGTGACAAAGTCATTGGTGGTTGGCACAGTTATTGATGGTTGACACAGTTATTGGTGGTTGACAAGGCCATTGATGGGTGACACAGTCATTGGTGGTTGACACAGTCATTGATGGGTGACAGTTATTGATGGTTGACACAGTCATTGATGGGTGACACAGTCATTGGTGGTTGACACACAGTCATTGAAGACTAATACACAGTCGTAGGTGGGTGACACAGTCATTGGTGGTTGACACAGTTATTGATGGATGACACAGTCATTGGTGGTTGATACAGTCATTGGTGGTTGACACAGTCATTGGTGGTTGACACAGTCATTGATGGGTGACACAGTTATTGATGGTTGACAGTTATTGCTGGTTTACACAGTCATTGGTGGTTGGCACAGTCATTGGTGGTTGACAGAGTTATTGATGAGTGATACACAGCCATTGATGGTTAACAGAGTTATTGATGGTTGACACAGTCATTGGTGGTTGACAGAGTTATTGATGGTTAACAGAGTTATTGATGGTTGACACAGTCATTGGTGGTTGACAGAGTCATTGATGGTTGACACAGTCATTGGTGGTTGACAGAGTTATTGATGGTTAACACAGTCATTGGTGGTTGACAGAGTTATTGATGGTTAACAGAGTTATTGATGGTTGACACAGTCATTGGTGGTTGACAGAGTCATTGATGGTTGACACAGTCATTGGTGGTTGACAGAGTTATTGATGGTTAACACAGTCATTGGTGGTTGACAGAGTTATTGATGGTTAACAGAGTTATTGATGGTTAACAGAGTTATTGATGGTTGACACAGCCATTGATGGTTGACAGAGTCATTGATGGTTGATAGAGTCATTGATGGTTGACACAGTCAGTGCTGGTTGACAGAGTCATTGATGGTTGACACAGTCATTGGTGGTTGACAGAGTTATTGATGGTTAACAGAGTTATTGATGGTTAACAGAGTTATTGATGGTTGACACAGTCATTGGTGGTTGACAGAGTCATTGATGGTTGACACAGTCATTGGTGGTTGACAGAGTTTTTGATGGTTGACACAGTCATTGGTGGTTGACACAGTCATTGATGGTTGACAGAGTCATTGATGGTTGACACAGTCATTGGTGGTTGGCAGAGTCATTGATGGTTGACACAGTCATTGGTGGTTGACACAGTCATTGGTGGTTGACAGAGTCATTGATGGTTGACACAGTCATTGGTGGTTGACAGAGTTATTGATGGTTAACAGAGTTATTGAGGTTAACAGAGTTATTGATTGTTGACACAGTCATTGGTGGTTGACAGAGTTATTGATGGTTAACAGAGTTATTGATGGTTGACACAGTCATTGATGGTTGATAGAGTCATTGATGGTTGACACAGTCAGTGCTGGTTGACAGAGTCATTGATGGTTGACACAGTCATTGGTGGTTGACAGAGTTATTGATGGTTAACAGAGTTATTGATGGTTAACAGAGTTATTGATGGTTGGCACAGTCATTGGTGGTTGACAGAGTCATTGATGGTTGACACAGTCATTGGTGGTTGACAGAGTCATTGATGGTTGACACAGTCATTGGTGGTTGACAGAGTTTTTGATGGTTGACACAGTCATTGGTGGTTGACAGAGTTATTGATGGTTAACAGAGTTATTGATGGTTGACACAGTCATTGATGGTTGACACAGTCATTGGTGGTTGACAGAGTCATTGATGGTTGACACAGTCATTGGTGGTTGACAGAGTTATTGATGGTTAACAGAGTTATTGATGGTTAACAGAGTTATTGATGGTTGACAGAGTTATTGATGGTTAACAGAGTTATTGATGGTTGATACAGTCATTGATGGTTGACACAGTCATTGGTGGTTGACAGAGTCATTGATGGTTGACACAGTCATTGGTGGTTGACAGAGTTATTGATGGTTAACAGAGTTATTGATGGTTAACAGAGTTATTGATGGTTGACACAGTCATTGGTGGGTGACACAATCATTGGTGGTTGACACAGTCATTGGTGGTTGACACAGTCATTGATGGTTGACACAGTTATTGATGGGTGACACAGTCATTGATGGTTGACACATTATTGATGGGTGACACAGTCATTGATGGGTGACACAATCATTGATGGCTGACACAGTTATTGGTAGTTGACACAGTCATTGATGGTTGACACAGTCATTGATGAGTGACACAGTAATTGATGGTTGACACAGTCATTGGTGGTTGACAGAGTCATTGATGGTTGACACAGTCATTGGTGGTTGACAGAGTTATTGATGGTTAACAGAGTTATTGATGGTTGACACAGTCATTGGTGGTTGACAGAGTCATTGATGGTTGACACAGTCATTGGTGGTTGACAGAGTCATTGATGGTTGACACAGTCATTGGTGGTTGACAGAGTTATTGATGGTTAACAGAGTTATTGATGGTTAACAGAGATATTGATGGTTGACACAGTCATTGGTGGTTGACAGAGTCATTGATGGTTGACACAGTCATTGGTGGTTGACAGAGTTATTGATGGTTAACAGAGTTATTGATGGTTAACAGAGTTATTGACGGTTGACACAGTCATTGGTGGTTGGCAGAGTCATTGATGGTTGACACAGTCATTGGTGGTTGACAGAGTTATTGATGGTTAACAGAGTTATTGATGGTTGACACAGTCTTTGGTGGGTGACACAGTCATTGGTGGTTGACAGAGTTATTGATGGTTAACAGAGTTATTGATGGTTGATACAGTCATTGGTGGGTGACACAGTCAGTGGTGGTTGACAGAGTCATTGATGGTTGACACAGTCATTGGTGGTTGACAGAGTTATTGATGGTTAACAGAGTTATTGATGGTTAACAGAGTTATTGATGGTTGACACAGTCATTGGTGGGTGACACAATCATTGGTGGTTGACACAGTCATTGGTGGTTGACACAGTCATTGATGGTTGACACAGTTATTGATGGGTGACACAGTCATTGATGGTTGACACATTATTGATGGGTGACACAGTCATTGATGGGTGACACAGTCATTGATGGCTGACACAGTTATTGGTAGTTGACACAGTCATTGATGGTTGACACAGTCATTGATGAGTGACACAGTAATTGATGGTTGACACAGTCATTGGTGGTTGACAGAGTCATTGATGGTTGACACAGTCATTGGTGGTTGACAGAGTTATTGATGGTTAACAGAGTTATTGATGGTTGACACAGTCATTGGTGGTTGACAGAGTCATTGATGGTTGACACAGTCATTGGTGGTTGACAGAGTCATTGATGGTTGACACAGTCATTGGTGGTTGACAGAGTTATTGATGGTTAACAGAGTTATTGATGGTTAACAGAGATATTGATGGTTGACACAGTCATTGGTGGTTGACAGAGTCATTGATGGTTGACACAGTCATTGGTGGTTGACAGAGTTATTGATGGTTAACAGAGTTATTGATGGTTAACAGAGTTATTGACGGTTGACACAGTCATTGGTGGTTGACAGAGTCATTGATGGTTGACACAGTCATTGGTGGTTGACAGAGTTATTGATGGTTAACAGAGTTATTGATGGTTGACACAGTCCTTGGTGGGTGACACAGTCATTGGTGGTTGACAGAGTTATTGATGGTTAACAGAGTTATTGATGGTTGATACAGTCATTGGTGGGTGACACAGTCAGTGGTGGTTGACAGAGTCATTGATGGTTGACACAGTCATTGGTGGTTGACAGAGTTATTGATGGTTAACAGAGTTATTGATGGTTAACAGAGTTATTGATGGTTGACACAGTCATTGGTGGTTGACAGAGTCATTGATGGTTGACACAGTCATTGGTGGTTGACAGAGTTATTGATGGTTAACACAGTCATTGGTGGTTGACAGAGTTATTGATGGTTAACAGAGTTATTGATGGTTGACACAGTCATTGGTGGTTGACAGAGTTATTGATGGTTAACAGAGTTATTGATGGTTGACACAGTCATTGGTGGTTGACAGAGTTATTGATGGTTAACAGAGTTATTGATGGTTAACAGAGTTATTGATGGTTAACAGAGATATTGATGGTTGACACAGTCATTGGTGGTTGACAGAGTCATTGATGGTTGACACAGTCATTGGTGGTTGACAGAGTTATTGATGGTTAACAGAGTTATTGATGGTTAACAGAGTTATTGACGGTTGACACAGTCATTGGTGGTTGACAGAGTCATTGATGGTTGACACAGTCATTGGTGGTTGACAGAGTTATTGATGGTTAACAGAGTTATTGATGGTTGACACAGTCTTTGGTGGGTGACACAGTCATTGGTGGTTGACAGAGTTATTGATGGTTAACAGAGTTATTGATGGTTGATACAGTCATTGGTGGTTGACACAGTCATTGGTGGTTGACAGAGTCATTGATGGTTGACACAGTCATTGGTGGTTGACAGAGTTATTGATGGTTAACAGAGTTATTGATGGTTGACACAGTCATTGGTGGGTGACACAATCATTGGTGGTTGACACAGTCATTGGTGGTTGACACAGTCATTGATGGTTGACACAGTTATTGATGGGTGACACAGTCATTGATGGTTGACACATTATTGATGGGTGACACAGTCATTGATGGGTGACACAGTCATTGATGGCTGACACAGTTATTGGTAGTTGACACAGTCATTGATGGTTGACACAGTCATTGATGAGTGACACAGTAATTGATGGTTGACACAGTCATTGGTGGTTGACAGAGTCATTGATGGTTGACACAGTCATTGGTGGTTGACAGAGTTATTGATGGTTAACAGAGTTATTGATGGTTGACACAGTCATTGGTGGTTGACAGAGTCATTGATGGTTGACACAGTCATTGGTGGTTGACAGAGTCATTGATGGTTGACACAGTCATTGGTGGTTGACAGAGTTATTGATGGTTAACAGAGTTATTGATGGTTAACAGAGATATTGATGGTTGACACAGTCATTGGTGGTTGACAGAGTCATTGATGGTTGACACAGTCATTGGTGGTTGACAGAGTTATTGATGGTTAACAGAGTTATTGATGGTTAACAGAGTTATTGACGGTTGACACAGTCATTGGTGGTTGACAGAGTCATTGATGGTTGACACAGTCATTGGTGGTTGACAGAGTTATTGATGGTTAACAGAGTTATTGATGGTTGACACAGTCTTTGGTGGGTGACACAGTCATTGGTGGTTGACAGAGTTATTGATGGTTAACAGAGTTATTGATGGTTGATACAGTCATTGGTGGGTGACACAGTCAGTGGTGGTTGACAGAGTCATTGATGGTTGACACAGTCATTGGTGGTTGACAGAGTTATTGATGGTTAACAGAGTTATTGATGGTTAACAGAGTTATTGATGGTTGACACAGTCATTGGTGGTTGACAGAGTCATTGATGGTTGACACAGTCATTGGTGGTTGACAGAGTTATTGATGGTTAACACAGTCATTGGTGGTTGACAGAGTTATTGATGGTTAACAGAGTTATTGATGGTTGACACAGTCATTGGTGGTTGACAGAGTTATTGATGGTTGACAGAGTTATTGATGGTTGACACAGTCATTGGTGGTTGACAGAGTTATTGATGGTTAACAGAGTTATTGATGGTTGACACAGTCATTGGTGGTTGACAGAGTCATTGATGGTTGACACAGTCATTGGTGGTTGACAGAGTTATTGATGGTTGACACAGTCATTGGTGGTTGACAGAGTTATTGATGGTTAACAGAGTTATTGATGGTTGACACAGTCATTGGTGGTTGACAGAGTCATTGATGGTTGACACAGTCATTGGTGGTTGACAGAGTTATTGATGGTTAACACAGTCATTGGTGGTTGACAGAGTTATTGATGGTTAACAGAGTTATTGATGGTTAACAGAGTTATTGATGGTTGACACAGCCATTGATGGTTGACAGAGTCATTGATGGTTGACACAGTCATTGGTGGTTGACAGAGTCATTGATGGTTGACACAGTCATTGGTGGTTGACAGAGTTATTGATGGTTAACAGAGTTATTGATGGTTAACAGAGTTATTGATGGTTGACACAGTCATTGGTGGTTGACAGAGTTATTGATGGTTAACAGAGTTATTGATGGTTGACACAGTCATTGATGGTTGACAGAGTCATTGATGGTTGACACAGTCAGTGCTGGTTGACAGAGTCATTGATGGTTGACACAGTCATTGGTGGTTGACAGAGTTATTGATGGTTAACAGAGTTATTGATGGTTGACACAGTCATTGGTGGTTGACAGAGTCATTGATGGTTGACACAGTCATTGGTGGTTGACAGAGTCATTGATGGTTGACACAGTCATTGGTGGTTGACAGAGTTTTTGATGGTTGACACAGTTATTGATGGTTGACAGTTATTGATGGTTTACACAGTCATTGGTGGTTAACAGTCATTGATGGTTGACACAGTCATTGGTGGTTGACAGAGTTATTGATGGTTAACACAGTCATTGGTGGTTAACAGAGTTATTGATGGTTGACACAGTCATTGGTGGTTGACAGAGTTATTGATGGTTGACACAGTCATTGGTGGTTGACAGAGTCATTGATGGTTGACACAGTCATTGGTGGTTGACAGAGTTATTGATGGTTAACACAGTCATTGGTGGTTGACAGAGTTATTGATGGTTAACACAGTCATTGGTGGTTGACAGAGTTATTGATGGTTAACAGAGTTATTGATGGTTGACACAGTCATTGGTGGTTGACAGAGTTATTGATGGTTAACACAGTCATTGGTGGTTGACAGAGTTATTGATGGTTAACAGAGTTATTGATGGTTAACAGAGTTATTGATGGTTGACACAGCCATTGATGGTTGACAGAGTCATTGATGGTTGACACAGTCATTGGTGGTTGACAGAGTCATTGATGGTTGACACAGTCATTGGTGGTTGACAGAGTTATTGATGGTTAACAGAGTTATTGATGGTTAACAGAGTTATTGATGGTTGACACAGTCATTGGTGGTTGACAGAGTTATTGATGGTTAACAGAGTTATTGATGGTTGACACAGTCATTGATGGTTGACAGAGTCATTGATGGTTGACACAGTCAGTGCTGGTTGACAGAGTCATTGATGGTTGACACAGTCATTGGTGGTTGACAGAGTTATTGATGGTTAACAGAGTTATTGATGGTTGACACAGTCATTGGTGGTTGACAGAGTCATTGATGGTTGACACAGTCATTGGTGGTTGACAGAGTCATTGATGGTTGACACAGTCATTGGTGGTTGACAGAGTTTTTGATGGTTGACACAGTTATTGATGGTTGACAGTTATTGATGGTTTACACAGTCATTGGTGGTTGGCACAGTCATTGGTGGTTGACACAGTTATTGATGAGTGATACACAGCCATTGATGGTTAACAGAGTTATTGATGGTTGACACAGTCATTGGTGGTTGACAGAGTTATTGATGGTTGACACAGTCATTGGTGGTTGACAGAGTTAGTGATGGTTGACAGAGTTATTGATGGTTAACACAGTCATTGGTGGTTGACAGAGTTATTGATGGTTAACAGAGTTATTGATGGTTGACACAGTCATTGGTGGTTGACAGAGTCATTGATGGTTGACACAGTCATTGGTGGTTGACAGAGTTATTGATGGTTAACAGAGTTATTGATGGTTGACACAGCCATTGATGGTTGGCAGAGTCATTGATGGTTGACACAGTCATTGGTGGTTGACACAGTCATTGGTGGTTGACAGAGTCATTGATGGTTGACACAGTCATTGGTGGTTGACAGAGTTATTGATGGTTAACAGAGTTATTGAGGTTAACAGAGTTATTGATTGTTGACACAGTCATTGGTGGTTGACAGAGTTATTGATGGTTAACAGAGTTATTGATGGTTGACACAGTCATTGATGGTTGATAGAGTCATTGATGGTTGACACAGTCAGTGCTGGTTGACAGAGTCATTGATGGTTGACACAGTCATTGGTGGTTGACAGAGTTATTGATGGTTAACAGAGTTATTGATGGTTAACAGAGTTATTGATGGTTGACACAGTCATTGGTGGTTGACAGAGTCATTGATGGTTGACACAGTCATTGGTGGTTGACAGAGTCATTGATGGTTGACACAGTCATTGGTGGTTGACAGAGTTTTTGATGGTTGACACAGTCATTGGTGGTTGACAGAGTTATTGATGGTTAACAGAGTTATTGATGGTTGACACAGTCATTGGTGGTTGACACAGTCATTGGTGGTTGACAGAGTCATTGATGGTTGACACAGTCATTGGTGGTTGGCAGAGTCATTGATGGTTGACACAGTCATTGGTGGTTGACACAGTCATTGGTGGTTGACAGAGTCATTGATGGTTGACACAGTCATTGGTGGTTGACAGAGTTATTGATGGTTAACAGAGTTATTGAGGTTAACAGAGTTATTGATTGTTGACACAGTCATTGGTGGTTGACAGAGTTATTGATGGTTAACAGAGTTATTGATGGTTGACACAGTCATTGATGGTTGATAGAGTCATTGATGGTTGACACAGTCAGTGCTGGTTGACAGAGTCATTGATGGTTGACACAGTCATTGGTGGTTGACAGAGTTATTGATGGTTAACAGAGTTATTGATGGTTAACAGAGTTATTGATGGTTGACACAGTCATTGGTGGTTGACAGAGTCATTGATGGTTGACACAGTCATTGGTGGTTGACAGAGTCATTGATGGTTGACACAGTCATTGGTGGTTGACAGAGTTTTTGATGGTTGACACAGTCATTGGTGGTTGACAGAGTTATTGATGGTTAACAGAGTTATTGATGGTTGACACAGTCATTGATGGTTGACACAGTCATTGGTGGTTGACAGAGTCATTGATGGTTGACACAGTCATTGGTGGTTGACAGAGTTATTGATGGTTAACAGAGTTATTGATGGTTAACAGAGTTATTGATGGTTGACACAGTCATTGGTGGTTGACAGAGTCATTGATGGTTAACAGAGTTATTGATGGTTGACACAGTCATTGGTGGGTGACACAGTCATTGGTGGTTGACAGAGTTATTGATGGTTAACAGAGTTATTGATGGTTGACAGAGTTATTGATGGTTAACAGAGTTATTGATGGTTGATACAGTCATTGATGGTTGACACAGTCATTGGTGGTTGACAGAGTCATTGATGGTTGACACAGTCATTGGTGGTTGACAGAGTTATTGATGGTTAACAGAGTTATTGATGGTTAACAGAGTTATTGATGGTTGACACAGTCATTGGTGGGTGACACAATCATTGGTGGTTGACACAGTCATTGGTGGTTGACACAGTCATTGATGGTTGACACAGTTATTGATGGGTGACACAGTCATTGATGGTTGACACATTATTGATGGGTGACACAGTCATTGATGGGTGACACAGTCATTGATGGCTGACACAGTTATTGGTAGTTGACACAGTCATTGATGGTTGACACAGTCATTGATGAGTGACACAGTAATTGATGGTTGACACAGTCATTGGTGGTTGACAGAGTCATTGATGGTTGACACAGTCATTGGTGGTTGACAGAGTTATTGATGGTTAACAGAGTTATTGATGGTTGACACAGTCATTGATGGTTGATAGAGTCATTGATGGTTGACACAGTCAGTGCTGGTTGACAGAGTCATTGATGGTTGACACAGTCATTGGTGGTTGACAGAGTTATTGATGGTTAACAGAGTTATTGATGGTTAACAGAGTTATTGATGGTTGACACAGTCATTGGTGGTTGACAGAGTCATTGATGGTTGACACAGTCATTGGTGGTTGACAGAGTCATTGATGGTTGACACAGTCATTGGTGGTTGACAGAGTTTTTGATGGTTGACACAGTCATTGGTGGTTGACAGAGTTATTGATGGTTAACAGAGTTATTGATGGTTGACACAGTCATTGGTGGTTGACACAGTCATTGGTGGTTGACAGAGTCATTGATGGTTGACACAGTCATTGGTGGTTGGCAGAGTCATTGATGGTTGACACAGTCATTGGTGGTTGACACAGTCATTGGTGGTTGACAGAGTCATTGATGGTTGACACAGTCATTGGTGGTTGACAGAGTTATTGATGGTTAACAGAGTTATTGAGGTTAACAGAGTTATTGATTGTTGACACAGTCATTGGTGGTTGACAGAGTTATTGATGGTTAACAGAGTTATTGATGGTTGACACAGTCATTGATGGTTGATAGAGTCATTGATGGTTGACACAGTCAGTGCTGGTTGACAGAGTCATTGATGGTTGACACAGTCATTGGTGGTTGACAGAGTTATTGATGGTTAACAGAGTTATTGATGGTTAACAGAGTTATTGATGGTTGGCACAGTCATTGGTGGTTGACAGAGTCATTGATGGTTGACACAGTCATTGGTGGTTGACAGAGTCATTGATGGTTGACACAGTCATTGGTGGTTGACAGAGTTTTTGATGGTTGACACAGTCATTGGTGGTTGACAGAGTTATTGATGGTTAACAGAGTTATTGATGGTTGACACAGTCATTGATGGTTGACACAGTCATTGGTGGTTGACAGAGTCATTGATGGTTGACACAGTCATTGGTGGTTGACAGAGTTATTGATGGTTAACAGAGTTATTGATGGTTAACAGAGTTATTGATGGTTGACACAGTCATTGGTGGTTGACAGAGTCATTGATGGTTAACAGAGTTATTGATGGTTGACACAGTCATTGGTGGGTGACACAGTCATTGGTGGTTGACAGAGTTATTGATGGTTAACAGAGTTATTGATGGTTGACAGAGTTATTGATGGTTAACAGAGTTATTGATGGTTGATACAGTCATTGATGGTTGACACAGTCATTGGTGGTTGACAGAGTCATTGATGGTTGACACAGTCATTGGTGGTTGACAGAGTTATTGATGGTTAACAGAGTTATTGATGGTTAACAGAGTTATTGATGGTTGACACAGTCATTGGTGGGTGACACAATCATTGGTGGTTGACACAGTCATTGGTGGTTGACACAGTCATTGATGGTTGACACAGTTATTGATGGGTGACACAGTCATTGATGGTTGACACATTATTGATGGGTGACACAGTCATTGATGGGTGACACAGTCATTGATGGCTGACACAGTTATTGGTAGTTGACACAGTCATTGATGGTTGACACAGTCATTGATGAGTGACACAGTAATTGATGGTTGACACAGTCATTGGTGGTTGACAGAGTCATTGATGGTTGACACAGTCATTGGTGGTTGACAGAGTCATTGATGGTTGACACAGTCATTGGTGGTTGACAGAGTTATTGATGGTTAACAGAGTTATTGATGGTTAACAGAGTTATTGATGGTTAACAGAGTCATTGATGGTTGACACAGTCATTGGTGGTTGACAGAGTCATTGATGGTTAACAGAGTTATTGATGGTTGACACAGTCATTGGTGGTTGACACAGTCATTGGTGGTTGACAGAGTTATTGATGGTTAACAGAGTTATTGATGGTTGAACAGAGTTATTGATGGTTAACAGAGTTATTGATGGTTGATACAGTCATTGATGGTTGACACAGTCATTGGTGGTTGACAGAGTCATTGATGGTTGACACAGTCATTGGTGGTTGACAGAGTTATTGATGGTTAACAGAGTTATTGATGGTTAACAGAGTTATTGATGGTTGACACAGTCATTGGTGGGTGACACAATCATTGGTGGTTGACACAGTCATTGGTGGTTGACACAGTCATTGATGGTTGACACAGTTATTGATGGGTGACACAGTCATTGATGGTTGACACATTATTGATGGGTGACACAGTCATTGATGGGTGACACAGTCATTGATGGCTGACACAGTTATTGGTAGTTGACACAGTCATTGATGGTTGACACAGTCATTGATGAGTGACACAGTAATTGATGGTTGACACAGTCATTGGTGGTTGACAGAGTCATTGATGGTTGACACAGTCATTGGTGGTTGACAGAGTCATTGATGGTTGACACAGTCATTGGTGGTTGACAGAGTTATTGATGGTTAACAGAGTTATTGATGGTTGACACAGTCATTGGTGGTTGACAGAGTCATTGATGGTTGACACAGTCATTGGTGGTTGACAGAGTCATTGATGGTTGACACAGTCATTGGTGGTTGACAGAGTTATTGATGGTTAACAGAGTTATTGATGGTTAACAGAGTTATTGATGGTTGACACAGTCATTGGTGGTTGACAGAGTCATTGATGGTTGACACAGTCATTGGTGGTTGACAGAGTCATTGATGGTTGACACAGTCATTGGTGGTTGACAGAGTCATTGATGGTTGACACAGTCATTGGTGGTTGACAGAGTTATTGATGGTTAACAGAGTTATTGATGGTTGACACAGTCATTGGTGGTTGACACAGTCATTGGTGGTTGACAGAGTCATTGATGGTTGACACAGTCATTGGTGGTTGGCAGAGTCATTGATGGTTGACACAGTCATTGGTGGTTGACACAGTCATTGGTGGTTGACAGAGTCATTGATGGTTGACACAGTCATTGGTGGTTGACAGAGTTATTGATGGTTAACAGAGTTATTGAGGTTAACAGAGTTATTGATTGTTGACACAGTCATTGGTGGTTGACAGAGTTATTGATGGTTAACAGAGTTATTGATGGTTGACACAGTCATTGATGGTTGATAGAGTCATTGATGGTTGACACAGTCAGTGCTGGTTGACAGAGTCATTGATGGTTGACACAGTCATTGGTGGTTGACAGAGTTATTGATGGTTAACAGAGTTATTGATGGTTAACAGAGTTATTGATGGTTGACACAGTCATTGGTGGTTGACAGAGTCATTGATGGTTGACACAGTCATTGGTGGTTGACAGAGTCATTGATGGTTGACACAGTCATTGGTGGTTGACAGAGTTTTTGATGGTTGACACAGTCATTGGTGGTTGACAGAGTTATTGATGGTTAACAGAGTTATTGATGGTTGACACAGTCATTGATGGTTGACACAGTCATTGGTGGTTGACAGAGTCATTGATGGTTGACACAGTCATTGGTGGTTGACAGAGTTATTGATGGTTAACAGAGTTATTGATGGTTAACAGAGTTATTGATGGTTGACACAGTCATTGGTGGTTGACAGAGTCATTGATGGTTAACAGAGTTATTGATGGTTGACACAGTCATTGGTGGGTGACACAGTCATTGGTGGTTGACAGAGTTATTGATGGTTAACAGAGTTATTGATGGTTGACAGAGTTATTGATGGTTAACAGAGTTATTGATGGTTGATACAGTCATTGATGGTTGACACAGTCATTGGTGGTTGACAGAGTCATTGATGGTTGACACAGTCATTGGTGGTTGACAGAGTTATTGATGGTTAACAGAGTTATTGATGGTTAACAGAGTTATTGATGGTTGACACAGTCATTGGTGGGTGACACAATCATTGGTGGTTGACACAGTCATTGGTGGTTGACACAGTCATTGATGGTTGACACAGTTATTGATGGGTGACACAGTCATTGATGGTTGACACATTATTGATGGGTGACACAGTCATTGATGGGTGACACAGTCATTGATGGCTGACACAGTTATTGGTAGTTGACACAGTCATTGATGGTTGACACAGTCATTGATGAGTGACACAGTAATTGATGGTTGACACAGTCATTGGTGGTTGACAGAGTCATTGATGGTTGACACAGTCATTGGTGGTTGACAGAGTCATTGATGGTTGACACAGTCATTGGTGGTTGACAGAGTTATTGATGGTTAACAGAGTTATTGATGGTTGACACAGTCATTGGTGGTTGACAGAGTCATTGATGGTTGACACAGTCATTGGTGGTTGACAGAGTTATTGATGGTTAACAGAGTTATTGATGGTTGACACAGTCTTTGGTGGGTGACACAGTCATTGGTGGTTGACAGAGTTATTGATGGTTAACAGAGTTATTGATGGTTGATACAGTCATTGGTGGGTGACACAGTCATTGGTGGTTGACAGAGTCATTGATGGTTGACACAGTCATTGGTGGTTGACAGAGTTATTGATGGTTAACAGAGTTATTGATGGTTAACAGAGTTATTGATGGTTGACACAGTCATTGGTGGGTGACACAATCATTGGTGGTTGACACAGTCATTGGTGGTTGACACAGTCATTGATGGTTGACACAGTTATTGATTGGGTGACACAGTCATTGATGGTTGACACATTATTGATGGGTGACACAGTCATTGATGGGTGACACAGTCATTGATGGCTGACACAGTTATTGGTAGTTGACACAGTCATTGATGGTTGACACAGTCATTGATGAGTGACACAGTAATTGATGGTTGACACAGTCATTGGTGGTTGACAGAGTCATTGATGGTTGACACAGTCATTGGTGGTTGACAGAGTTATTGATGGTTAACAGAGTTATTGATGGTTGACACAGTCATTGGTGGTTGACAGAGTCATTGATGGTTGACACAGTCATTGGTGGTTGACAGAGTCATTGATGGTTGACACAGTCATTGGTGGTTGACAGAGTTATTGATGGTTAACAGAGTTATTGATGGTTAACAGAGTTATTGATGGTTAACAGAGTTATTGATGGTTGACACAGTCATTGGTGGGTGACACAATCATTGGTGGTTGACACAGTCATTGGTGGTTGACACAGTCATTGATGGTTGACACAGTTATTGATGGGTGACACAGTCATTGATGGTTGACACATTATTGATGGGTGACACAGTCATTGATGGGTGACACAGTCATTGATGGCTGACACAGTTATTGGTAGTTGACACAGTCATTGATGGTTGACACAGTCATTGATGAGTGACACAGTAATTGATGGTTGACACAGTCATTGGTGGTTGACAGAGTCATTGATGGTTGACACAGTCATTGGTGGTTGACAGAGTCATTGATGGTTGACACAGTCATTGGTGGTTGACAGAGTTATTGATGGTTAACAGAGTTATTGATGGTTGACACAGTCATTGGTGGTTGACAGAGTCATTGATGGTTGACACAGTCATTGGTGGTTGACAGAGTTATTGATGGTTAACAGAGTTATTGATGGTTGACACAGTCTTTGGTGGGTGACACAGTCATTGGTGGTTGACAGAGTTATTGATGGTTAACAGAGTTATTGATGGTTGATACAGTCATTGGTGGGTGACACAGTCATTGGTGGTTGACAGAGTCATTGATGGTTGACACAGTCATTGGTGGTTGACAGAGTTATTGATGGTTAACAGAGTTATTGATGGTTAACAGAGTTATTGATGGTTGACACAGTCATTGGTGGGTGACACAATCATTGGTGGTTGACACAGTCATTGGTGGTTGACACAGTCATTGATGGTTGACACAGTTATTGATGGTGACACAGTCATTGATGGTTGACACATTATTGATGGGTGACACAGTCATTGATGGCTGACACAGTCATTGATGGCTGACACAGTTATTGGTAGTTGACACAGTCATTGATGGTTGACACAGTCATTGATGAGTGACACAGTAATTGATGGTTGACACAGTCATTGGTGGTTGACAGAGTCATTGATGGTTGACACAGTCATTGGTGGTTGACAGAGTTATTGATGGTTAACAGAGTTATTGATGGTTGACACAGTCATTGGTGGTTGACAGAGTCATTGATGGTTGACACAGTCATTGGTGGTTGACAGAGTCATTGATGGTTGACACAGTCATTGGTGGTTGACAGAGTTATTGATGGTTAACAGAGTTATTGATGGTTAACAGAGATATTGATGGTTGACACAGTCATTGGTGGTTGACAGAGTCATTGATGGTTGACACAGTCATTGGTGGTTGACAGAGTTATTGATGGTTGACACAGTCATTGGTGGTTGACAGAGTCATTGATGGTTGACACAGTCATTGGTGGTTGACAGAGTTATTGATGGTTAACACAGTCATTGGTGGTTGACAGAGTTATTGATGGTTAACAGAGTTATTGATGGTTGACACAGTCATTGGTGGTTGACAGAGTCATTGATGGTTGACACAGTCATTGGTGGTTGACAGAGTTATTGATGGTTAACACAGTCATTGGTGGTTGACAGAGTTATTGATGGTTAACAGAGTTATTGATGGTTAACAGAGTTATTGATGGTTGACACAGTCATTGGTGGTTGACAGAGTCATTGATGGTTAACACAGTCATTGGTGGTTGACAGAGTTATTGATGGTTAACAGAGTTATTGATGGTTAACAGAGTTATTGATGGTTGACACAGCCATTGATGGTTGACAGAGTCATTGATGGTTGACACAGTCATTGGTGGTTGACAGAGTCATTGATGGTTGACACAGTCATTGGTGGTTGACAGAGTTATTGATGGTTAACAGAGTTATTGATGGTTAACAGAGTTATTGATGGTTGACACAGTCATTGGTGGGTGACACAATCATTGGTGGTTGACACAGTCATTGGTGGTTGACACAGTCATTGATGGTTGACACAGTTATTGATGGTGACACAGTCATTGATGGTTGACACATTATTGATGGGTGACACAGTCATTGATGGCTGACACAGTCATTGATGGCTGACACAGTTATTGGTAGTTGACACAGTCATTGGTGGTTGACAGAGTCATTGATGGTTGACACAGTCATTGGTGGTTGACAGAGTTATTGATGGTTAACAGAGTTATTGATGGTTGACACAGTCATTGGTGGTTGACAGAGTCATTGATGGTTGACACAGTCATTGGTGGTTGACAGAGTTATTGATGGTTAACAGAGTTATTGATGGTTAACAGAGATATTGATGGTTGACACAGTCATTGGTGGTTGACAGAGTCATTGATGGTTGACACAGTCATTGGTGGTTGACAGAGTTATTGATGGTTAACAGAGTTATTGATGGTTAACAGAGTTATTGACGGTTGACACAGTCATTGGTGGTTGACAGAGTCATTGATGGTTGACACAGTCATTGGTGGTTGACAGAGTTATTGATGGTTAACAGAGTTATTGATGGTTGACACAGTCCTTGGTGGGTGACACAGTCATTGGTGGTTGACAGAGTTATTGATGGTTAACAGAGTTATTGATGGTTGATACAGTCATTGGTGGGTGACACAGTCAGTGGTGGTTGACAGAGTCATTGATGGTTGACACAGTCATTGGTGGTTGACAGAGTTATTGATGGTTGACACAGTCATTGGTGGTTGACAGAGTTATTGATGGTTAACAGAGTTATTGATGGTTGACACAGTCATTGGTGGTTGACAGAGTCATTGATGGTTGACACAGTCATTGGTGGTTGACAGAGTTATTGATGGTTAACACAGTCATTGGTGGTTGACAGAGTTATTGATGGTTAACAGAGTTATTGATGGTTAACAGAGTTATTGATGGTTGACACAGTCATTGGTGGTTGACAGAGTCATTGATGGTTAACACAGTCATTGGTGGTTGACAGAGTTATTGATGGTTAACAGAGTTATTGATGGTTAACAGAGTTATTGATGGTTGACACAGCCATTGATGGTTGACAGAGTCATTGATGGTTGACACAGTCATTGGTGGTTGACAGAGTCATTGATGGTTGACACAGTCATTGGTGGTTGACAGAGTTATTGATGGTTAACAGAGTTATTGATGGTTAACAGAGTTATTGATGGTTGACACAGTCATTGGTGGGTGACACAATCATTGGTGGTTGACACAGTCATTGGTGGTTGACACAGTCATTGATGGTTGACACAGTTATTGATGGGTGACACAGTCATTGATGGTTGACACATTATTGATGGGTGACACAGTCATTGATGGGTGACACAGTCATTGATGGCTGACACAGTTATTGGTAGTTGACACAGTCATTGATGGTTGACAGAGTCATTGATGGTTGACACAGTAATTGATGGTTGACAGAGTTATTGATGGTTAACAGAGTTATTGATGGTTGACACAGTCATTGGTGGTTGACAGAGTTATTGATGGTTAACAGAGTTATTGATGGTTGACACAGTCATTGGTGGTTGACAGAGTCATTGATGGTTGACACAGTCATTGGTGGTTGACAGAGTCATTGATGGTTGACACAGTCATTGGTGGTTGACAGAGTTATTGATGGTTAACAGAGTTATTGATGGTTAACAGAGATATTGATGGTTGACACAGTCATTGGTGGTTGACAGAGTCATTGATGGTTGACACAGTCATTGGTGGTTGACAGAGTTATTGATGGTTAACAGAGTTATTGATGGTTAACAGAGTTATTGACGGTTGACACAGTCATTGGTGGTTGACAGAGTCATTGATGGTTGACACAGTCATTGGTGGTTGACAGAGTTATTGATGGTTAACAGAGTTATTGATGGTTGACACAGTCCTTGGTGGGTGACACAGTCATTGGTGGTTGACAGAGTTATTGATGGTTAACAGAGTTATTGATGGTTGATACAGTCATTGGTGGGTGACACAGTCAGTGGTGGTTGACAGAGTCATTGATGGTTGACACAGTCATTGGTGGTTGACAGAGTTATTGATGGTTAACAGAGTTATTGATGGTTAACAGAGTTATTGATGGTTGACACAGTCATTGGTGGTTGACAGAGTCATTGATGGTTGACACAGTCATTGGTGGTTGACAGAGTTATTGATGGTTAACACAGTCATTGGTGGTTGACAGAGTTATTGATGGTTAACAGAGTTATTGATGGTTGACACAGTCATTGGTGGTTGACAGAGTCATTGATGGTTGACACAGTCATTGGTGGTTGACAGAGTTATTGATGGTTGACACAGTCATTGGTGGTTGACAGAGTTATTGATGGTTAACAGAGTTATTGATGGTTAACAGAGTTATTGATGGTTGACACAGTCATTGGTGGTTGACAGAGTTATTGATGGTTAACACAGTCATTGGTGGTTGACAGAGTTATTGATGGTTAACAGAGTTATTGATGGTTAACAGAGTTATTGATGGTTGACACAGCCATTGATGGTTGACAGAGTCATTGATGGTTGACACAGTCATTGGTGGTTGACAGAGTCATTGATGGTTGACACAGTCATTGGTGGTTGACAGAGTTATTGATGGTTAACAGAGTTATTGATGGTTAACAGAGTTATTGATGGTTGACACAGTCATTGGTGGTTGACAGAGTTATTGATGGTTAACAGAGTTATTGATGGTTGACACAGTCATTGATGGTTGACAGAGTCATTGATGGTTGACACAGTCAGTGCTGGTTGACAGAGTTATTGATGGTTAACAGAGTTATTGATGGTTGACACAGTCATTGGTGGTTGACAGAGTCATTGATGGTTGACACAGTCATTGGTGGTTGACAGAGTCATTGATGGTTGACACAGTCATTGGTGGTTGACAGAGTTTTTGATGGTTGACACAGTTATTGATGGTTGACAGTTATTGATGGTTTACACAGTCATTGGTGGTTGGCACAGTCATTGGTGGTTGACACAGTTATTGATGAGTGATACACAGCCATTGATGGTTAACAGAGTTATTGATGGTTGACACAGTCATTGGTGGTTGACAGAGTTATTGATGGTTGACACAGTCATTGGTGGTTGACAGAGTTAGTGATGGTTGACAGAGTTATTGATGGTTAACACAGTCATTGGTGGTTGACAGAGTTATTGATGGTTGACACAGTCATTGGTGGTTGACAGAGTCATTGATGGTTGACACAGTCATTGGTGGTTGACAGAGTTATTGATGGTTAACACAGTCATTGGTGGTTGACAGAGTTATTGATGGTTAACAGAGTTATTGATGGTTGACACAGCCATTGATGGTTGGCAGAGTCATTGATGGTTGACACAGTCATTGGTGGTTGACACAGTCATTGGTGGTTGACAGAGTCATTGATGGTTGACACAGTCATTGGTGGTTGACAGAGTTATTGATGGTTAACAGAGTTATTGAGGTTAACAGAGTTATTGATTGTTGACACAGTCATTGGTGGTTGACAGAGTTATTGATGGTTAACAGAGTTATTGATGGTTGACACAGTCATTGATGGTTGATAGAGTCATTGATGGTTGACACAGTCAGTGCTGGTTGACAGAGTCATTGATGGTTGACACAGTCATTGGTGGTTGACAGAGTTATTGATGGTTAACAGAGTTATTGATGGTTAACAGAGTTATTGATGGTTGACACAGTCATTGGTGGTTGACAGAGTCATTGATGGTTGACACAGTCATTGGTGGTTGACAGAGTCATTGATGGTTGACACAGTCATTGGTGGTTGACAGAGTTTTTGATGGTTGACACAGTCATTGGTGGTTGACAGAGTTATTGATGGTTAACAGAGTTATTGATGGTTGACACAGTCATTGGTGGTTGACACAGTCATTGGTGGTTGACAGAGTCATTGATGGTTGACACAGTCATTGGTGGTTGGCAGAGTCATTGATGGTTGACACAGTCATTGGTGGTTGACACAGTCATTGGTGGTTGACAGAGTCATTGATGGTTGACACAGTCATTGGTGGTTGACAGAGTTATTGATGGTTAACAGAGTTATTGAGGTTAACAGAGTTATTGATTGTTGACACAGTCATTGGTGGTTGACAGAGTTATTGATGGTTAACAGAGTTATTGATGGTTGACACAGTCATTGATGGTTGATAGAGTCATTGATGGTTGACACAGTCAGTGCTGGTTGACAGAGTCATTGATGGTTGACACAGTCATTGGTGGTTGACAGAGTTATTGATGGTTAACAGAGTTATTGATGGTTAACAGAGTTATTGATGGTTGACACAGTCATTGGTGGTTGACAGAGTCATTGATGGTTGACACAGTCATTGGTGGTTGACAGAGTCATTGATGGTTGACACAGTCATTGGTGGTTGACAGAGTTTTTGATGGTTGACACAGTCATTGGTGGTTGACAGAGTTATTGATGGTTAACAGAGTTATTGATGGTTGACACAGTCATTGATGGTTGACACAGTCATTGGTGGTTGACAGAGTCATTGATGGTTGACACAGTCATTGGTGGTTGACAGAGTTATTGATGGTTAACAGAGTTATTGATGGTTGACACAGTCATTGGTGGTTGACAGAGTCATTGATGGTTAACAGAGTTATTGATGGTTGACACAGTCATTGGTGGGTGACACAGTCATTGGTGGTTGACAGAGTTATTGATGGTTAACAGAGTTATTGATGGTTGACAGAGTTATTGATGGTTAACAGAGTTATTGATGGTTGATACAGTCATTGATGGTTGACACAGTCATTGGTGGTTGACAGAGTCATTGATGGTTGACACAGTCATTGGTGGTTGACAGAGTTATTGATGGTTAACAGAGTTATTGATGGTTAACAGAGTTATTGATGGTTGACACAGTCATTGGTGGGTGACACAATCATTGGTGGTTGACACAGTCATTGGTGGTTGACACAGTCATTGATGGTTGACACAGTTATTGATGGGTGACACAGTCATTGATGGTTGACACATTATTGATGGGTGACACAGTCATTGATGGGTGACACAGTCATTGATGGCTGACACAGTTATTGGTAGTTGACACAGTCATTGATGGTTGACACAGTCATTGATGAGTGACACAGTAATTGATGGTTGACACAGTCATTGGTGGTTGACAGAGTCATTGATGGTTGACACAGTCATTGGTGGTTGACAGAGTTATTGATGGTTAACAGAGTTATTGATGGTTGACACAGTCATTGGTGGTTGACAGAGTCATTGATGGTTGACACAGTCATTGGTGGTTGACAGAGTCATTGATGGTTGACACAGTCATTGGTGGTTGACAGAGTTATTGATGGTTAACAGAGTTATTGATGGTTAACAGAGATATTGATGGTTGACACAGTCATTGGTGGTTGACAGAGTCATTGATGGTTGACACAGTCATTGGTGGTTGACAGAGTTATTGATGGTTAACAGAGTTATTGATGGTTAACATAGTTATTGACGGTTGACACAGTTATTGATGGTTGACAGAGTCATTGATGGTTGACACAGTCATTGGTGGTTGACAGAGTCATTGATGGTTGACACAGTCATTGGTGGTTGACAGAGTTATTGATGGTTAACAGAGTTATTGATGGTTGACACAGTCTTTGGTGGGTGACACAGTCATTGGTGGTTGACAGAGTTATTGATGGTTAACAGAGTTATTGATGGTTGACACAGTCATTGGTGGGTGACACAATCATTGGTGGTTGACACAGTCATTGGTGGTTGACACAGTCATTGATGGTTGACACAGTTATTGATGGTTGACAGAGTTATTGATGGTTGACAGAGTTATTGATGGGTGACACAGTCATTGATGGGTGACACAGTCATTGATGGCTGACACAGTTATTGGTAGTTGACACAGTCATTGATGGTTGACACAGTCATTGATGAGTGACACAGTAATTGATGGTTGACACAGTCATTGGTGGTTGACAGAGTCATTGATGGTTGACACAGTCATTGGTGGTTGACAGAGTTATTGATGGTTAACAGAGTTATTGATGGTTGACACAGTCATTGGTGGTTGACAGAGTCATTGATGGTTGACACAGTCATTGGTGGTTGACAGAGTCATTGATGGTTGACACAGTCATTGGTGGTTGACAGAGTTATTGATGGTTAACAGAGTTATTGATGGTTAACAGAGATATTGATGGTTGACACAGTCATTGGTGGTTGACAGAGTCATTGATGGTTGACACAGTCATTGGTGGTTGACAGAGTCATTGATGGTTGACACAGTCATTGGTGGTTGACAGAGTTATTGATGGTTAACAGAGTTATTGATGGTTGACACAGTCATTGGTGGTTGACAGAGTCATTGATGGTTGACACAGTCATTGGTGGTTGACAGAGTCATTGATGGTTGACACAGTCATTGGTGGTTGACAGAGTTATTGATGGTTAACAGAGTTATTGATGGTTAACAGAGTTATTGATGGTTGACACAGTCATTGGTGGTTGACAGAGTCATTGATGGTTGACACAGTCATTGGTGGTTGACAGAGTTATTGATGGTTAACACAGTCATTGGTGGTTGACAGAGTTATTGATGGTTAACAGAGTTATTGATGGTTGACACAGTCATTGGTGGTTGACAGAGTCATTGATGGTTGACACAGTCATTGGTGGTTGACAGAGTTATTGATGGTTGACACAGTCATTGGTGGTTGACAGAGTTATTGATGGTTAACAGAGTTATTGATGGTTAACAGAGTTATTGATGGTTGACACAGTCATTGGTGGTTGACAGAGTTATTGATGGTTGACACAGTCATTGGTGGTTGACAGAGTTATTGATGGTTAACAGAGTTATTGATGGTTAACAGAGTTATTGATGGTTGACACAGCCATTGATGGTTGACAGAGTCATTGATGGTTGACACAGTCATTGGTGGTTGACAGAGTCATTGATGGTTGACACAGTCATTGGTGGTTGACAGAGTTATTGATGGTTAACAGAGTTATTGATGGTTAACAGAGTTATTGATGGTTGACACAGTCATTGGTGGTTGACAGAGTTATTGATGGTTAACAGAGTTATTGATGGTTGACACAGTCATTGATGGTTGACAGAGTCATTGATGGTTGACACAGTCAGTGCTGGTTGACAGAGTCATTGATGGTTGACACAGTCATTGGTGGTTGACAGAGTTATTGATGGTTAACAGAGTTATTGATGGTTGACACAGTCATTGGTGGTTGACAGAGTCATTGATGGTTGACACAGTCATTGGTGGTTGACAGAGTCATTGATGGTTGACACAGTCATTGGTGGTTGACAGAGTTATTGATGGTTAACAGAGTTATTGATGGTTAACAGAGTTATTGATGGTTGACACAGTCATTGGTGGTTGACAGAGTCATTGATGGTTGACACAGTCATTGGTGGTTGACAGAGTTATTGATGGTTAACACAGTCATTGGTGGTTGACAGAGTTATTGATGGTTAACAGAGTTATTGATGGTTGACACAGTCATTGGTGGTTGACAGAGTCATTGATGGTTGACACAGTCATTGGTGGTTGACAGAGTTATTGATGGTTAACACAGTCATTGGTGGTTGACAGAGTTATTGATGGTTAACAGAGTTATTGATGGTTAACAGAGTTATTGATGGTTGACACAGTCATTGGTGGTTGACAGAGTTATTGATGGTTAACACAGTCATTGGTGGTTGACAGAGTTATTGATGGTTAACAGAGTTATTGATGGTTAACAGAGTTATTGATGGTTGACACAGCCATTGATGGTTGACAGAGTCATTGATGGTTGACACAGTCATTGGTGGTTGACAGAGTCATTGATGGTTGACACAGTCATTGGTGGTTGACAGAGTTATTGATGGTTAACAGAGTTATTGATGGTTAACAGAGTTATTGATGGTTGACACAGTCATTGGTGGTTGACAGAGTTATTGATGGTTAACAGAGTTATTGATGGTTGACACAGTCATTGATGGTTGACAGAGTCATTGATGGTTGACACAGTCAGTGCTGGTTGACAGAGTCATTGATGGTTGACACAGTCATTGGTGGTTGACAGAGTTATTGATGGTTAACAGAGTTATTGATGGTTGACACAGTCATTGGTGGTTGACAGAGTCATTGATGGTTGACACAGTCATTGGTGGTTGACAGAGTCATTGATGGTTGACACAGTCATTGGTGGTTGACAGAGTTTTTGATGGTTGACACAGTTATTGATGGTTGACAGTTATTGATGGTTTACACAGTCATTGGTGGTTGGCACAGTCATTGGTGGTTGACACAGTTATTGATGAGTGATACACAGCCATTGATGGTTAACAGAGTTATTGATGGTTGACACAGTCATTGGTGGTTGACAGAGTTATTGATGGTTGACACAGTCATTGGTGGTTGACAGAGTTAGTGATGGTTGACAGAGTTATTGATGGTTAACACAGTCATTGGTGGTTGACAGAGTTATTGATGGTTAACAGAGTTATTGATGGTTGACACAGTCATTGGTGGTTGACAGAGTCATTGATGGTTGACACAGTCATTGGTGGTTGACAGAGTTATTGATGGTTAACAGAGTTATTGATGGTTAACAGAGTTATTGATGGTTGACACAGTCATTGGTGGTTGACAGAGTCATTGATGGTTGACACAGTCATTGGTGGTTGACAGAGTTATTGATGGTTGACACAGTCATTGGTGGTTGACAGAGTTATTGATGGTTAACAGAGTTATTGATGGTTGACACAGTCATTGGTGGTTGACAGAGTCATTGATGGTTGACACAGTCATTGGTGGTTGACACAGTCATTGGTGGTTGACAGAGTTATTGATGGTTAACAGAGTTATTGATGGTTAACAGAGTTATTGATGGTTGACACAGTCATTGGTGGTTGACAGAGTTATTGATGGTTGACACAGTCATTGGTGGTTGACAGAGTTATTGATGGTTGACAGAGTCATTGATGGTTGACACAGTCATTGGTGGTTGACAGAGTTATTGATGGTTAACAGAGTTATTGATGGTTGACACAGTCATTGGTGGTTGACAGAGTCATTGATGGTTGACACAGTCATTGGTGGTTGACAGAGTCATTGATGGTTGACACAGTCATTGGTGGTTGACAGAGTTATTGATGGTTAACAGAGTTATTGATGGTTAACAGAGTTATTGATGGTTGACACAGTCATTGGTGGTTGACAGAGTCATTGATGGTTGACACAGTCATTGGTGGTTGACAGAGTTATTGATGGTTAACACAGTCATTGGTGGTTGACAGAGTTATTGATGGTTAACAGAGTTATTGATGGTTGACACAGTCATTGGTGGTTGACAGAGTCATTGATGGTTGACACAGTCATTGGTGGTTGACAGAGTTATTGATGGTTGAACACAGTCATTGGTGGTTGACAGAGTTATTGATGGTTAACAGAGTTATTGATGGTTAACAGAGTTATTGATGGTTGACACAGTCATTGGTGGTTGACAGAGTTATTGATGGTTAACACAGTCATTGGTGGTTGACAGAGTTATTGATGGTTAACAGAGTTATTGATGGTTAACAGAGTTATTGATGGTTGACACAGCCATTGATGGTTGACAGAGTCATTGATGGTTGACACAGTCATTGGTGGTTGACAGAGTCATTGATGGTTGACACAGTCATTGGTGGTTGACAGAGTTATTGATGGTTAACAGAGTTATTGATGGTTAACAGAGTTATTGATGGTTGACACAGTCATTGGTGGTTGACAGAGTTATTGATGGTTAACAGAGTTATTGATGGTTGACACAGTCATTGATGGTTGACAGAGTCATTGATGGTTGACACAGTCAGTGCTGGTTGACAGAGTCATTGATGGTTGACACAGTCATTGGTGGTTGACAGAGTTATTGATGGTTAACAGAGTTATTGATGGTTGACACAGTCATTGGTGGTTGACAGAGTCATTGATGGTTGACACAGTCATTGGTGGTTGACAGAGTCATTGATGGTTGACACAGTCATTGGTGGTTGACAGAGTTTTTGATGGTTGACACAGTTATTGATGGTTGACAGTTATTGATGGTTTACACAGTCATTGGTGGTTGACAGTCATTGGTGGTTGACACAGATATTGATGAGTGATACACAGCCATTGATGGTTAACAGAGTTATTGATGGTTGACACAGTCATTGGTGGTTGACAGAGTTATTGATGGTTGACACAGTCATTGGTGGTTGACAGAGTTAGTGATGGTTGACAGAGTTATTGATGGTTAACACAGTCATTGGTGGTTGACAGAGTTATTGATGGTTAACAGAGTTATTGATGGTTGACACAGTCATTGGTGGTTGACAGAGTCATTGATGGTTGACACAGTCATTGGTGGTTGACAGAGTTATTGATGGTTAACACAGTCATTGGTGGTTGACAGAGTTATTGATGGTTAACAGAGTTATTGATGGTTGACACAGCCATTGATGGTTGGCAGAGTCATTGATGGTTGACACAGTCATTGGTGGTTGACACAGTCATTGGTGGTTGACAGAGTTATTGATGGTTAACAGAGTTATTGAGGTTAACAGAGTTATTGATTGTTGACACAGTCATTGGTGGTTGACAGAGTTATTGATGGTTAACAGAGTTATTGATGGTTGACACAGTCATTGATGGTTGATAGAGTCATTGATGGTTGACACAGTCAGTGCTGGTTGACAGAGTAACATCGTCGTGTCGT
>CM067368.1:82876441-82924752 GCA_034401795.1 Chaetoderma sp. LZ-2023a
CACGACACGACGATGTTTTTTCATGTATGATTTCGGGAATGCATCCGTGAAAGTGTTAATACGTCCTAAATACGTAATAAATGGAAGCTGGCAGTAACTCCTAGTGGAATTCTTTACAGAATTTTCAACAATATATTTTACATCGTAGCTAGAATCTAAATTTCAACTCGATGTGACTCATTATATAACATCTTACTTGTTTTAGTTGTGACTCGCAATTAAGTTTAACTCTGTCTCTGTCTGTGTCTGTCTGTATGTCTGTCTGTCTGTAAATTTTAGAAATTTGTGTCAAAGCCCCCTAAGTCGCAACTTTAGAGTGCACTTGTTCTTGAACCAGCTGTAAGGCCTGCATAATGTGATGTTTATTTTTCATAATTAGTTCCGTCCCCTTGGCCAGACTGATTCCGTGAAAGTTGCCGTGCATTTATAACATGTAGTAGACTGGGTGATATATTACAATCTGTCAGTCTGGTGGCTGTATCGAGACACTGATGGTGTATATAGCGCTATAATTTTGTATATATTTATTTTACTTTACTGTCACAGATGTATCGATCAGTTATACAAATAACATGTATAACATATTTTTATCAATTTGTATTAACTGTATATACATGTAATCATATGTCACTTACTATTGCTTTTCAAAATCTCTCACCACTAAAATTCCATAATTTCAATTTCAAATCGACCACACATTTAAGCTGTTGAGTATTTTAAACATAATTTGACCAGTCAAATTATTTTCGAAATATTCACCAGAATTATTATTTCAGAGTTGTAGAGAATAATGTTATATACACTCAATGGTTTCTGCTGTGTTAGAATGGTGTAACTGTTTTAATGCTTCCTGATTACGTTGATATTTTACGCGATCAATATAAGGATGGTGGTTATGAAGACTGTTTTTAGTTAGAACAGATGCTGTTAGCATACACAAAAAAACAAATATTATTGGAAGCTAGACATTCAGCCATAAGATGTGTAAGACAATTTCTTCACAGTAAATTTTCCATTTGGTTTAACTGTGGTCTTGCTGAATTTTTTGAAAACAATTTGACTGAAAGTTGTTGGTGGCTAAGCCACTAACAACTTTCAGTCAAATTGTTTTCAAAATATTCCACTGGACCAGCGTTATTGCCCATTGCAATAATTGTCTGGTGGCTTACAGCAGTCAAACGGTTAATATATTTATTTAATAATCATAAAATTTAATAATTAATTTTTATGTAATAATAATAATAATAATAATAATCTTTATTTAATTAGGGTACATCATCAATAAAAACTGTTCTTCCTGAGGCCCTCCCAGAGTAGAGTATGTACATAGAAAAGAGCGGACACACACACCTACACACAGAAGTACACACATACACCCACGCAGGCAACACACACTCACTCACGCATGCACACACATGCTATATTACATTTTATACATATTTATATATATATATAACACTATGTACAGAACTATATATTCACCCTTTCATCGACGACTACAAAGCAGAAAGTGTTTGACTTTCAACAATTATTGAAATACATCATGTTTTTGTGTCATTTTTTGTGTAGGTATATATCTAATCTGTGTCTTCTTTAACCCTTAAGTCGGCCAAAAGCGGTTCTGCAGTGGTTTGGGAATTGTCTATTTGCAGACCAAGAGAAGACTATTTTTGAAAAAATTCCAGTGATAAATTTTCAGAAATATTCTTCTCTTGGTTTGCAAATTGACCTTTTTATACCCCGCCAACAAATTTTGCGGGGTATTATGTAATGGCGCCGTCCATCCGGGCGGGCTGGCTGGTGGCAGAGTGGTTTCCGGATGATAACTCCATTACCGTTTGTCGGATCGCATTGAAACTTCATAGGGTGGTGGGACTAGGCCTGGGGAAGAAACCTATCGAAATCGACGATGATCAGAAATCCAAGATGGCCGCCAGCCACCGGCGGCCATCTTGAAAATTGGTTTCTGGATGATAACTCAGTTACCGTTTGTCGGATCGCATTGAAACGTCATGGGGTGGTTGGACCAGGACTGGGGTAGAAACCTATCGAAATTGACAACGATCGGAAATCCAAGATGGCCGCCAGCCACCAGTAGCCATCTTGAAAATTGGTTTCTGGGTTATAATTCCGTTACCGTTTATCGGATCGCTTTGAAACTTCATAGAATGGTTCGACTATGTCTGCGGAAGGAAGAAACCTATCGAAATCGATGCTGATCCGAAATCCAAGATGGCCGCCAGCCACAGGCGGCCATCTTGACAATTGGTTTCCGGATGATAACTCCGTTACCGTTTATCGGATCGCTTTGACCCTTCATAGAGTGGTTGGACTAGGTCTGAGGAAGAAACCTATCGAAATCGACAATGATCCGAAATCCAAGATGGCCGCCAGCCACCGGTGGCCATCTTGAAAAATTGGTTTCCAGATGATAACTCCGTTATCGTTTATCGGATCGCTATGAAATTTCGACTACCTCTAGGGAAGAAACCTATCGAGATTGACAATAATACGAACTCCAAGATGGCTGCCAGCCACCGATGGCCAGCTTGAAAATTGGTTTCCAAATGATAACCGTTTATCGGATCCTTTTGAAACTTCATAAGGTGGTTGGACTACATTGTAGGTGTGGAGAAGAAACCTATCGAAATTGATGATGATCCAAACTCCAAGATGGCCGCCATCCATGGGCTGCCATCTTGATAGTTAGTTTCTGGATTTTATTTATGGGATCACTTCCTACGGTCGTTGGAATATGTCTGGTGAAGAAACTTATCAAAATTTGCGATAATCCGAAATCTAATATGGCCGCCAGTCAGTGGCAGGCATCCTGAAAATTGGTTTCTGGATGATACCTCACTGACCATTTAACGGATCGTTTTGACACTTCATAAGGGTGAATGGTCTGATGGGGCTGAGGAAGAAATAAATATTTTCTGAAAGCTCTCATTCATTGGTTTGTCATCATGGCGGGGTATTATGCGCCGTTTGCGGAGCTCTTGTTTCTGAGAAAATTTAATTTTTAAAAACAACTGAGGGTTAAATAAAGTTCCTCAAAATTCTACTTATTATCTTAACCTCTTACAGGTTAAGATTTGTAAAAAGAAATGAAATTTTAGCTCAGTGAAGGTCCATTTGGGGGTGGGGGAACAAGAGAAACCACCTTTTGTAAAATAACCACTTGAATTTGCAAAAATAGTTTTTTGTTATCTTCAGTGTTTCTCATGGCATCTAAATTTTGGAGGTCACAGGGCCCATACAACTAGAAATCTATGGGTCCCAACCTGAAATCTAGCGGTCCCAGCCTGAAATCTAGCAGTCCCAACCTGAAATCTGTGTGTCCCAAACTGAAATCTGTATTTACCATGCAGTTTTTCTAATTCATGCTAAAATTAAAGAGCACTATAGGTGCAGAGCTATGCATTATGGATGTCCCACGCTAGGTTTTGTGGGTATGTTTGTGAAAAAACATAGAAAGCTAATTAGTATTTAACAATCATACAAGATTTTCTGGGATCCAATGGAACCCACTGCCACAACATTTGGGGGTCCCAAGTTACATTTTGGAGGTCTATGCCTTCAAAAGGACCCTTATGAAAAATGCTGGTTATCTTGCAAATGGATCTTGTTTGGTCGACTCTAAACGTTAAAAGGTCAAATTTTTGCTTAATGAGCCGTGTCCATTTGCATACCAAGAGACGACTGGTTTTTAAAATAATTTACCACAGTACTGACTAGCTTGGTAAATATGAAAAAGTTTTCTCCCAGCCTGCAAATGTACCTGCCTCAAGACCACTGCAGGGGCTGGTTGGGCCGCCTTGATCATTATCCCTTTCATGACGAAGCTGGCCAAATCTGGCTGCTACAGTGGTCTTGAGGAATGTCCATTTGCAGGCCAAGAGAAGACTATTTAAAAAAAAATTTCAAAAATAGTCTCTTGGCCTGCAAATGGACATTCAATAAAGCAATATTTGGATTTTTAAAACTAATTCGTTCATTAGGGTTAATTTGACACATGAGGGTTTAAAACACTGATATATGTAGGTCTATAAATGAAGCTTCTTTCCTCTCTCACACACGCACATCACTGTAAATGTACTCGCACACGCATTGATGTCTACAATCTAGTGAAATAGACAAATTCTACTGTACAGTTTATACGCGTTATTTTTTAATCCTCTGAACCCGAAAGGCCAAAACACCATTCCTTGATGTTATAAATATTCTGTTGAGTATTTTGAAACCAATTTGACTGGGAGCTGTTGCTGTATGATAGTGTTAAAATTGTGATTCTCAGAACTCGGGGTTCAAATGGTTAATTGAGCTATCCATTTCTAGCTATGCGGATCCACGTCAAGCTAAGCTTCATCATCTGCTTTGTATACATTGGAACCGAGTTAAAACTAAAACATCAATTCCTGGATTTCAGGGTAACTACACAGGTAAGCTGTTGAATATCTTTAAAAATAATTTAACTGACAGCTGTTTTATGCATATGGCAGCAACAGCCCCCAATGAAATTAGTTTCAAAATATTCAAGAGAATGTTTATTAACCCTTTAACACTCATATTGGCCAAAAACGGCTTCTGCAATGGTCTTGAGAAATGTCCATTTGTAGACCAAACAAGACTATTTTTGAAAATTTTCCACTGGAATGACTGGCTCGATAATTCATTCCAGTCATAGTTTCTTGAATAAATTTGAGGTTTAGAGGGTTAAACTGTAAATTGACCAATGCCATACCTTCGTGACGGACTAGCAGCTTCCTACTTCCTTCTTAGCTTGAGTTTATGATGTAGACAAGGTATTGTGATAGCCTCCTCATCGTCCAGCGATGATGGTGATTATGTCATCGTCATCCAATTTTAAAAAGAGCTTATGACTTAAGACGTTACTCGTTCTTGCCTGATGCATACTATTGTTTTAGTAGAGTCTGGATGCCAGTCTCGGTGTAGGGACTAGGTGCGGTTAAGTGAGCTACCGACGATTACCCGTCATTTGGTGGCGTTTAATTGGTTAACTGTCATTACCCATAAAGTTAAAAGATTTGTTTTGGTCGGTTAAATGTTAACCATTTCCGGTTAATGGTGATTGACGGTCGTTGCCCATTTTTGTTGGGGGGGAGGTTGCCGCCATTACCCATAGAGTTTACCAGATTTATTTTGGTCGGTTAGATGTTAACCGTTTCCGGTTAATTGTAATTAACCATCGTTGCCCATTTTTGTGGGTGTGTGCTGCCATTACCCTTAGAGTTAACCATAATTTGTTTTGTCGTTTATGTGTTGACCGATATCGGTTACTTCCGGTATATGGTGGTTAACCATTACCTGTCAGGTAACTGGGGGTGGTTCCGTTGGCTAATGATAACGGTGGTGTACCGTCACAAGATTTTGGCGGGAAAAATGTATTCCTGATAAAAAAATTAAAGGATGTAGTGTCCTTTTAGTAATCAGGTGGCGGTTGGTCCTAATATTTTTAGCATTTTTTTTGTTAAAAATATGTATGATAACATATGGTGTTTGTTTAGATCGTGTGTAACTTTACACTAATGGGCGGTTATGAAGGGTGGGACTGTCCTAAGGGTTGCGGTCTTCTAAGTTCAGAAGGAATCATCAAAGGCTTATTGTACTATTGGCACTGGCTGGGAAAGTTTTCCCGGCATCCAGTGATCCAGACTCGTAGGTTTTCGTGCCTTGTTTAGGCTACTCATCAGAGGTCTTATGTAGACACGGTTTTGTGATAAGAAAAATATGTATGTGTGTAGATGATGAGTGATAGCAATGGAGGGATGAGACTCGCTTACCTTATTCATCGGTCTGTGTGAAGGCGTGGTTGCTTAATCTTGCGCCTAGTGGTAGCAAGAGAAAAGGTGTCCACGGTCCTAGCGTGCTTGAATCAGTGAATGCCCGGCTTGGTTCAAAAAGGAAAGCAGGTAGTGGATTTTCCGTTTTTGCCAAGATGTTTTGTGTGACTCGTGTATTTGGACTGTTGGTGCCCTGAACCCCGCTGTCGGGGGACCTAAAGCCTTGAGGAAGTCGATACCGATGTCTTGGAATACGTGTGGCGACTATATGATAAGCATGGTGAAAGGTTGATGTCAGGATTAATAGGGAGAAATGGAGGATTATTGGTGTCAGTTTGGTACTGGTAATTCTTCTAAATTTTCTGTAGGAAAGTCTAGATTGACGTACAGTTCTGTCAATTCTGTCAGTAAGTTGACTGGTGGTAGGCGGTGTTACCTCGACTGTAGTTGGTGGCTGTGTTTGATCCTTGTTGAATGTTGTTGATGTCTGGTGTGCACGTTTGATGTGTCTTCTCATGGGGGTGTTTTTTTGCACAGGTGACACTTCTTCCCGTGAGTATCTGTCGTGTGCTGTTCTCTTTTGTGTCTACTAAGTCCAGAGCATTGAGCAAAAGTTTTATCACAGTCTGGGCACTTGTAATTTTCCATTAGGAAATACTTAACTAAGTTGTTATTTTCAGTTGGGTTGTGACATCATATGTAGGTGTGATGTAATAGAGGTGTGACGTAGTTATGATGTCATCCGGTTTTGCCCGAGGCGGGAGTATGATAACCCAAGTTTTTAATAGTTCAGTACTGCCAGAAAACATGTGGGGGTTGCCAATCTGTGTGATTAATACCAATTGGATCCTAGTATGTAGTTGGTGGATCCAGTAAGCTTCACAGCCCTTCCTGGAAGTGGTGGCTTCCTCATTGTCAGGGTCATGACGTAGAATCTCGATGATTCTGTAGCTGATGTGTGCGGGTTTGTGTTCTGGAAGGTTGAAGTAGTTTGCAACTGGTCTGTCTTTTGGGTTTTTGACACCTCTGAATTTTTCTTTAATCCTTGTTTGGAATTCACATTTTGTTTCCTTTGTATCCCTTTTTATTGGGGTTGGTGACCAGTTTGTCTTTGAATGTCAGGTTTCTTCTGAAACCGAATAGAGGTTTATCGGTAAATGTGTCTCTGCATTTTGGGCTTGTTTATAGTAGGTCCCAGTATCTTTCAATAATTTTCTTTAATTTAAGACTGTGTGGAAGACTGTGATCAGTGGGATGCATGTATTGGTTTTGTTTTTCGTTATTCGTGTGGTGAGGAGGTCCGTTCTTTGTTGTTGGAGTGCTCTGTTGTAGCTGTCGACTAACTTGTCAATGGGGTAGCCTCTGGTCTCATAGTGTATGATAGTGTTTTGGTCATGTTTCTCATTGTCGATAGTGTTGCTGTATCTCCTGCGCAGACGTAGGAATTGGCCATAGGGGCTGGTGTCCTTGGTAGACTCGGGATGTGCAGAGTTGTCTAGATAGCCATGTGTGTCCGTTGGTTTATTGTACAGATCGAAGCCAAGGTTTTGTTTTATTTAAACCGTAACTATTGTGTCAAGAACAGACTTGTTCGGAGGATGTTTCAGCTGTGTATTTGATGGTGTCGTGGGATGAGTTCATGTAGTTAATGAAGTCATCTAGTTTATCTCTGCCATGTGTCCATAAGATGAATATGTCATCTATGTAACGTAGGTATATTGCTGGCTTGTAGCGGGCCTTCTCGAGTAGTGATTCCTCTAGTTGTGCCATGAAAATGATTGCGTAGCTGGGTGCTACTTTTGTGCCCATAGCTGTGCCTCCTACTTGTAGATAGTGTTTGTCATTAAACACAAAGTTGTTGCATTTGAGCACTGTTTAATATAGACAGGAGTGATCTAGGGCTGGCTGTGCCTGGTAGACCATGTTTCTTGAAAAACTTGGCCGTGGCTCTGATCCCTTCACTGTTAGGAATGTTGGTGTATAGTGAAGTGGCGTCCATTGTGACTAATATGGCATTGTTGGGTACCTTGCCATATGATTCTAATTTGTTTATGAAGTCTGTGGTATCGCGTACATATGATGTTATTTTTGTGAGATTGACTTTGAGATGTTTATCTACAAAGCTGCTGATATGTTCAAAGACAGACCCGTGCAAACCACTTCAACCTCCCATAACACAAACCCGTACACATCAGCTACAGAATCATCGAGATTCTACGTCATGACCCTGACAATGAGGAAGCCACCACTTCCAGGAAGGGCTGTGAAGCTTACTGGATCCACCAACTACATACTAGGACCCAATTGGTATTAATCACACAGATTGGTAACCCCCACATGCTTTCTGGAAGTACAGAACAATTTTAAAAAGAGCTCTCGTTCTGAGGGAATTTCAGAAACATTGCACAGAGCACACACCCACCCCCCGAGTCCTAAGCACAGCCCTGATATTCCCAAATCATTTGACAATGTGCAATTGAGAAGAACACATAGATCATAATAATGGCTATATTAAATTTTATTAAACAAAGCAATAAGAAAATACATGTGACTAATTAGAAGTAGTAGCATTACAATTTCTTTTAATGTATCTGAAATGCAATAGCAATAAAGTGCTACGTTTTAACACCATAAGTACGCATAATGCTACATGGTTCTGATATCATAATCAATGGACCTTTCCAATTTATCCATCAATCATATGATGTCATAATCAACTACATGAGGTGTCGGATGATATCATAATCAAATGTGAATGACGTTGATGAGTTCGTCACGAATGCTTAATTGATGACGGACTAAGCGTTGTATGAATTGTATGTCTTTACTATTTAATAAACATTCTGTTTAATATTTTGAAACAGATTTGGCAGCAACAACACTCAGTCAAATTAGTTTCAAAATATTCAACCGCTTACTTCAATAAATAAATTCCCTAAAGGAACATGTCTGCCCAAATTTTGGCTTTAATACATCGATAAATGAAGAAACGTGCCACAAGCATATTTCCTCATCAGTTTTAATACATAAGAATGACTTAATGAACCAGAATTATGGCCCTTGTTTAAGGGCGTGGTCACTAGATTCATAGACCAAATAGATACTGCCTAATGGAATATGTCTGCCAAATTTGGTCTTAATCCATCTATAAAAGATGAAACGCGCCACAAATGTATCCCCTCCCCCCCCCCCCTTAGGCTTCAATACTTGGAAAATGTATCAAGGGCCATTAGTCTGCTATTTGTTGGCGTCACCACTATATTCATAGCCCAAATAGATATTGACTAACCGAACACGTCTGCCAAATTTGGCTTTAATCCATCCACAAATGGCGAAACGAGCCACAATTGTTGGCTGGCAGACAGACAACACGGACAAATCGTGATTGTATACGCTCACCTAGGTGAGCTAAAAAAAAGAAAAAAAGTAAGCACACATTGATAAATATAAGTAATATGGGGACTATAATATAGCAATATGGAAACTTAATATTTTATTAATATTATTTTTAAAAATATACTCACACATTGATAAATAATCGATTAATTAGTGGGTTAGATGTACAACCCTCCCCCCCCCACCCCCTCTCTCTCATTTGTCCCGCTACCCACCTCTCGCAGAATTCTCCCCTAGCAACAAGTCCCTTGTACTTTCATTGGATTATTATTGAAATTGTTCAGTAGATTGCGATAAATAATTGTGAGAGATAAATGACAACAATATTAGTAAGAAGAGGTAATGGTGAAGGTACGATTAACCCTTTGTACCCTGAATTCACAGAATCTCAATATCCAGCTAACAATATAGATGAGCTGTTTAACCCCTCTCGTGTCAACAGCGCAATAAAGCGCTCAAAATACTATTTGTCTCAGTTAATCATTTAATTGCCAATACTTTTCAAGGAAATTTAGATTTTTCCAGCCAAAATGAGTATTTTTGTATATTTGTAACGAAAATTTACAAAAATAAATTTCTATTATCCTTCAAATGGACATTCATCAAAAGTGTAATGGTCAAGAAAATTCAAATTTTTACTTAGCCAGTGTCCAATTGCAGAGCAAGAAGGTTTTTTTGACAATTTACCGCTGGAATGACTGGCTCGGTTACCGAGCCAGTCATTCCAGGAGAAAATTTTCAAAAATATTCTCTTAGCCCACAAATGGATGTTTCCATGGTTGACCATTAAAGGGTTAAGTTGACACAAGAGGGGTTAACATCTTTGTTAATTTGACATGATCTTGTTGCTGCCATCACAGCTCCCAGTCCTATTAGCATCAAATTATTCAACAGAATTGTAGATGAGTTTTCATATTTGGCCTTTCGTGTTCAACGTGTTAAACGAGGAGGCGTGGTTTCTTTAAGGAAGACATTGTATCACAGCTCATAGCTTTTATCATTTACCAGTTTGTGAAATCAAGAATATTGTCATGTTTCTGAAAAGTCGCTGATAATGTGAGAGGTGAGATGTGCAGTATATCATAATATATAATATTGAGGGAACTTAGATACGTGTGCGTGCGTCCATGTTAGAGCTTGATCATATCCTCACCTGGGATTGGTTCAATAGTACCGGAGGTGATTTTGTAATATATGGCCACCAATATTTTATCAAATTGATTAAGTTTCACATAACTTGCCATGTCTGTATCGGAGAAACAGATGATGAAAATCTTTGATAAAATCTTTCAAAAGAGATAACTCTGGCAATTATGAACAGATTTGGTCGAAACGAGATCATAGCGCTACATCTCCCTCTAATATATCTGCTCAGAATAATTGTGAGTGTAAGTTCAAAACTCTCAAAGATGTAACTTACACAAGTATACTGACAACATCGAAGTTTTTCAGGGAAATAATTCTGGAGAATAAGTATGGATTTTGCTGAAATAAAATCATCACACTTTGTCTATACCAGATAGATTACTGAACACCAATTACAGGTTCATGTTCAAACATTAGATATGTAGCTCTGAAAATTTTTAATGTTCACAAGGGAGATAACTTTGGCAATGGACGGATTTCACTGAAACATAATCATGAGTATGGGCGAGTTGCTTAAATTCGTGAGTACCGAAATTCGTGAATTTGTTTTTATCGCTCGTGTTCTATGATGTAACGTTGCATGAAACGCATCTACACAGTAGCCACTTTTTGATTGACAGTTCTGAACCTTTTGACGAAGTTTTGAGCAAAATACGGTCAAAACAAGAAACTTTTCATACAATTACTGATGGTAGTGATAAAAATTGCAAGATTCCTTAACGCACTTTCTTAGATTACTTACTTGCGCTTATTTAGCACCTAAAATGAGCAATTTTCACAATCCAAAGTTACCACCTGCTTTGGTTACATTTTCCCGCCGCGTCGGATTAGACTGATTGATGGTAGCACGTCTAAATTTTATTGGAGAGGCTCTAGAGGAAGGGGTGAGTGCTTATCAATGATTTACCAAAATGTCAAAATTAACATAAAGTGCACACTTCTTTTTTTTAACAATCAAAATTTTTTTATTTTTCCCTTTATGCCTGCTGAACATATTTTAAAGACCCTAACGTTAGTTCATTTCTTGAGCTCATTAATATTTATGAATTTCATGTGACATCACTACCTAACGAAAGCGGCATCCATTTTTCCATCTCTTCAAATGTATCAACTGCTTTTATAGTTTATACATTCATTTGTAGGACTAATTTATGGGTTAAAACGGGAAAAATTAGCAGTTGAAACATTCAACAAACCAATACCGTGATATTTAAGGATTTACAAGCATATACCAGACAGCTGAAGATGCATAATCACCAATTCACGAAATTCGGTACCGCTATTTCACACATAACCTGGCGAGGTGGGTCAGTTCAAATGCTTGGAATTTGTTTAAAAATTAAAGTTTTGTGCTGAAACTTTTGCATTTGTATTCGGAAGTGTTATTTTACATTGTGTTAAATTTTTGCGCAGATCTGTTTAAGAGTCTTCTTTCACGAGACCATTGCTTAGATTCACGAACTTCGGTACCCATAATATATATATCTGCTGAAGAAATATTACTGTAGGTTCAAAACACGGACATCTGGACTGGATAATCATCAGTTGGACAAATGGAGATACAGATGGATTGACAGATAAATGGACAGATGGACAAAAAAAGGATGGATGACAAGTGTCATCACATAATACCACATGGTAAAAGCAGGCATACAAACGAGCTCTTGGAAGCATACGTGCCATTCATTTCTTCACGAAAATATATATTGTTATTTTATTATTTTAGGTAATTCTCTTTAATACTCTCTTGTAATCCTGTCCTTTCAAAAACAGTAATGTAGACACATTGTGTTCGTTTGTTGAAGAACATTTTTAGAGGGCGTTGCTGTTTTTGACAATATAATGTATTGTGTTAATTAAGCCCTCACTTGGTAAACGTTTATTTTGATATGCCAATCTAAATCCACATATGCTTTATACATGGGTGGATAATTCTAATCAGTAACCAGGGTCCAATGTACAGAACTTTATAAAATTTGAGAAGATCTAGACGGGTTATCCATCTGTCCAGCTGTCAATCAAAGATACTGCTTAAAATCTTATCATGTACAGAACAGGTAGCAGTCCACTGAGGATTACTATCGGCATCCACGCTGCTTTGATACCAGCACCTGAAAATGAATACAAAACACTTGTAATACCTGACTCGTGTGTCTGAAGTAGAGGATGGGGGGGTTAGATATGTTAAATCTAGATGCTGATTATAGAATACCATCAGGATATATTGCCATTCATATGATCCCATTCCATATAAGTCGGGCGTTAACAATATTTAGCACATATTGATCTGCACTGTAGTTCAAGACACCAAGTTTCTAACTTGCCAGAATATAAAACAATCTGCAGAATTATTATTATTATTATCAATCCCAGGACTTATCAGACACTGTAGAATCATTGGTCAATCCCAGGACTTATCAGACACTCTGTGGAGTCATTGGTCAATCCGAGGACTTATCAGACATTCTGTAAAATCATTGGTCAATCCCATAACTTATCAAACAATCTGGAAACATTGGTCAATCATATGAACTATCAGACAAGACATCACTGTTACACTAATGGGATATTGACAAAAATCTTGCCATTTTGCATTTCCTAATTCAAATCTGGGTTTGTATCAAGATCACTATGACCTTGGTCTCAAGTTTGAATGTCTGTGCTGCACCTACTGGTTGAGGTAACTGCATAACGATGCTTAGTTCCAATAATTTCACCATTCTGAAATAAAGGCCACATGAACTTGGATAGAACCAAACTGCATTTTATACAAATAAGTAAGTAAGCTTACATTTTAGTCTAGCTTTCACAAAGTGCTCAGCAACTTTACAGCTCTTACTGGGGGAGGGGAGGAGGGGGACTAGAAGGACAGCTCCTATCCAATATGGTTCATGCCTAAAGGTTCCATGGTGTGGAGTTGGTGTATCCAGTATGCTTCCTTTTTCCTCCTGATTGGGGTGTTGGTGTCCGTATCTTGGTCTCCTCTCAAGACCTGAATGATGCGGAAGGAGACATGTTATTTTCCATGGTTTGGAGTGTTGAAGTGGCGAGTTACAGGGGAATCTCTATTGTGAGAGATGTCCCTGTAGTGTTCTTGGATCCTGATTTTAAAGGATCTTTTAGTTTCACCTACATATTGTTTGGAACAGTACAGGAAGGTGATGAGGTATATCACATTGCGTGTCTTGCAATTGCCTATAATTTTGGCTATAAATCTGTATCCTGTGTATGAGCTGGTGAATGACCTAGTTTTGGTCACCTTGCGGCATATGCCGCAGTTACGCTTGGTGCAGGCTAGTAGCAGGTTTAGGTGAATCAGGGTGGGGGGGGGGGGTGGGAGGAGAGGCGGGGGTTTGGCTCTGATTAGTTGGTTCCCTATGGTTGGGTTTTTCTATAGCCAGAGGGGTTTAGTGGCAAAAATGTTTCTGCCTTTTTGGCTGCTTGTTAAGACAGGCCAATATTGGTTGATGATGGTCTTAACATGGATGGATGTTGGGTTGAAGTCTGTAATGACGGCACATTGGTCGGGGTAGGACTTTTTTGGAGGGCTAGGAGACAGGAGAGATTTCCTGTCTGTTTGCCGCAGTGTTTTGTGCAAGCAAGCTCATGCTGGTGGGATAGCCACGTGCTCTATAGTGTTCCACAAGGAGGTTACTTTGGAGAAGGAAATCCGTTTTTGAGGAACAGATTCTGCGTAGTCTCAGCATCTGGCCCAAAGGGCTTGCGTTTTTGCAGGCCCTGGGGTGCGCTGATTGGTAGTGTAGATAGCCATGTGTATCTGTTGGTTTGGTGAAGAGGTTAAAGGTCATGGGTTCGTTGTCCTTTCTATGGACTGTGGTGTCCAGGAAGGAGATTCTAGAATCAGAGATTTCTGAGGTGAATATAATGGAGGGATGAGCTGTGTTCATGTATTCTAAGAAGGCTTGAAGTTTGTCCCGGCCTTGATCCCAGACCATGAAAATGTTGTCTATGTACCTTAGGAAAAGCTTAGGTTGCGATGGTGTATTGGTGAGGAGGGATTCTTCTAAGATGGACATAAAGACAACTTTTTCTTTAATGGATGACACTACGTTCAAGTAGGGGGAACAGCCATGTGCAGCAAAACCGCTTGCACCTATGCCTGTATCTTTTTCCCCCTATTGCGCATGCACACATGCATGTGCGCTGAATGGTACCCTTGAAATCGTACCCTTTCCCACAAAGGTCCCTCTCAAGCAAGGGTCCCACACAATGCGCATGTGCACAAGCATGCACATTGCTTGGTACCCTTGCCACTGGTACCCCGATTCAGGGTACAAAGAAGGAGCGTGCGCATGCGCAGTTGAGGGGACCCTTACCAGTCCCAAGGCATATAAATAGCGAGCACAGAACCAGTGCTAAGCATCCGACTTTCATCCTCCAATCGAGGACAAGCGTCAGGTATACCAACAAATATTGTGGCTTTCCACGTTATAGTTAATCTTTACATCTCTTACCCATGGTCATTGGGCCTGTTCTCCCTAAGGGCGCTTTCATCTCAGTTGCACCATAAGCTATGCATTCACATTACCTACGCTGCACTTGCAAGTATCTATTTACAGTTACGTGGACCAGAGTGAAGCTCCTTGCTCAAGGGCACACTGAGGTGGCCAGGCCGGGAGGAGAACTGTCAATCTTTTAGTTACCACAGCTCGCTCCTACCGACTCAACCACTATGCCTCAAATGTTACAATCCTCGCTGACCTCAATATCATTGTACTTCATCCACTTGATATAGGTAAACAGGTGACCAACTTAAATTCAAGTAGGGTGAACTAATCCTGAGATATAATACAATATGTTTAACTAAGCAAAATTGTTTACCGAAACAAAATTTTATACCAAGATCACAGTGACTTTTGACCTCATAACCTCATTATGATTGTGCTGCATCTGGTTGATATATGTAATCATGAGTCCAAGTTTATGCACAATCGACTGAACCAGTCATTATAAAACGATATGTTGAGCAAAATCAAAAACTTAACTGGAAACAATAGAGTATTATACCAAAGTCACGGTGGCCTTGACCTTTGACCTCAGTATCATTGTGCACCATCCGTTTAATACATGTAATAATAGAGGGGTGATAGAGACCAAATTGGTGGAGTTGATTTGAGATATTTTTGGTTTAGAGAAGCCTAATGACCTATTTTTGGTATTTATACCCTATATATGCCGTCCGCAGGAGTTTTCCAATATTTTTTTCGGTGTCCCCAATACCTGTCGTAAGGAGAAAAAAGGATGTCATTCCTATGTGAGTGTGTGGGTGTGCGTGTGTTCGTTGGGCCTGCTAAATCTTTTTGCAGCACCGTGAGCTGTAAATTGATTTTTGAGCGTTTTCTTTTATATTGATGAAAATGTTACATACGATAGACATATACCATAGTCAATGTTTAATATCTAATGGTCGACAGGAATACAGTGGATATGTGGCGATTCAAAAAAGCATCCACTTTTGTTTCTACGAGAATTGTTAATACTTACCAGATGTACTATTATGATAATGTCTATTATCTAGTGTAGCTTAAATTAGACAATTAAAACTCTGCCCTCTCCGTGGTCCTACCCATATTGTGTCCGGGAACCGAGTCAATTCCTAATCACAGTCAGATTCGTCTTACATTTGTCTTGACAAACAGCTAAAGCAGCTCAGCCTCACCTCAGCGGGCCATAGTATATCTGGTAAGTATTATCAATTCTCGTAGAAACAAAAGCAGATGCTTTTTTTACTCTTCGAATAATACTTACCAGATGTACTATTATGATAAACTCCGGATTTCGACAGCCAAGAAACTCCGCTGGGAGGAGGTGAGGCTCGAAACAGTTCTCATCTACCATCCGTCAGAGAAGGTTGTGAAGAGACTGGAAACCCCAGCATATGCTTGGGTCCCACCATCTGAGTCATAGAGTGCTAAACTTCCATGGTCTAGACCACGCTCCTCACCCCCACCCCCCATTTGTCCGCACAAATTCCAGAAGGCTGTCAAAAATGGCGGCAACACCCACCAGACCCGTGTAAGCCTGTGGAAGAACCCTATGATGTATGCATAAACAGTGGTCGGATGTGGCTTTAAGTAAGATTCGATAAATTGGCGACAGCTACCAGATTACGCGCGCTGGAGATATCGCAAAGTTAGAAGTCAGTTAATGACGACTCGACATCACCTCCTTTAATGAGATACCCTTACAAAGGGCCAATGATACTGCTAGTGCTCGGACTTGATGGGCGTTCGCACGATCAATCTGCTTTCCTGTTGCGATTTTATGCAACATCTGAATAGCATTGACTATCCAACGAGAAATTGTGTCTTTTGAGGCGCAAAGATGAGGAACTTTGAGACATAACCACAGAGATTTTGGGTTATCTCTCCACTCCTCTGTATGTTTCTTATACATCTTCAGACATCTGACAGGACACCAAGCAGAGGAGTTTGGGTCATGCCTAACTAAGCTTGGCAAATTGATCGGCTGTCCTGGATATTTAAGTGACTGATTCTTCGCCAGGAAACAAAGACGTGGTAATAGTCTTAAACCGTCACCAATAACGACAAAATGGTCTTGTTTGGCAGAACGTGCATGAATTTCGCTTCTCCTTCGTGCCGATGCTGCTGTAACCAAGAAAACTGACTTAACAGTTTAATATCTATAGATCTAATTGCTTCAAAGGGAGCACGCCCTAAAACCTGTAGGACAAGAGATAGATTCCATGCTGGGATAGGAATTGGCTGTCTAGGTCGCAGATTGCTCATTCCTTTAATAATCTCATTTAAAGTGTTATTCTCCACTCCTACAGCATCCAGACTGGGAACAACTGAAGCTAATGCAGACTTATATGCTGCTAGGGTTGAAGGTACAAGTTTGTCAACTTCGTACAAATGACAGATAAAATCTGCTACGTGTTGGACCGATGCAGAAAAGGGATTAATATCTCTTCCCTTACACCACTCTGCAAATTTGTTGATTCTATAATTATGTGTCTTGGTGGTTGACCTGGGTGAAGCAACAAACGTGGCTGCTTGCTCAGAAAAGGTATCCTCAATTGCTCGCTGCTTGATAACAGCCATGCAGTCAATTGCAACATCTCTGGTCTGTCGTGGAGATACAGACCTTTGTTCTGAAAAATCAGATCCCTTTTGTCTGGAAGAGGGATTGGATTGCAGACCAGGCAGTCCAGCAGATCCGTAAACCATGATCGGCCTGGCCAATGAGGGGCGATCAGTAGTACTTGGCATATGCCCTCTCTTATCTTTTCCAGAACTTTTGGGATGAGAATTGTTGGAGGATACGCATACGCGTACATTCCTTTCCAACTTATCGCCAGTGCATCTACTGCTAGAGCTAGTGGGCCCGGGATCGGTGACACGTATGTGACCATCTTTATGTTTACTTTCATTGCAAATAGATCCACATTTGACTTGCCCCAATGTTTGAATAGAACCTCCACTACCGACAGGTTGAGCTACCATTCCGTCGGATGGCAAACCACCTTTCGACTGAGAGCATCTGCTAGGATGTTCAATCTTCCTAGGAATGTGTGCTGCCCGAAGAATAACATTCCTCTCTTGGCACCACAGCAGAAGGTTCCATATCATCATGTACAACTCCGGTGATCTCATCCCGCCTTGGCGGTTCAGATAAGACACCACTGTGGAGTTGTCTGTCCTTGTTAGGACAATCTTGTCTCGGATTAAGTTCTCGAATTTTAGAAGTGCTAATGCCACTGCTAATAATCCGAGAACATTTATGTGTTTCTGTGCATTGGTCCGATCCCATTCCCGACACTGATAGATCATCCAATACTGCTCCCCAACCAGTCATCGATGGACATCTGTGGTTGAGGAGGCTGTAGAGGAACACCTCGCAGGAGATTCTGTTCTGATAACGACTACTGAAGATGGAATATAAATGGTTCTTTTACTGGTATCCTCAGAGATAATGGATCCATTCTCTGAGACCAGAATGGCATTAAGTACATCTGATCGGCCTGCGCTTGAGTCCCGCATAATGTACTACCTTCTCCAGAGATACGAGTAAACCCAGTATTCTGAGAAATTGATGCACCGTCAGATAGGCTCCTAGAGAAACTGACCCCAGAACTGCAATCAGACTCTTGACTTTGCTCTCCGCTGGAAAAGCCTAAGTCCCTGAGATTGAAAAGAATTCCCAGATACACAAACTCCTACGATGGAGTCAATTCTGATTTCTCTAGATTCACAATCCATCCTAGGTCCTTTACTAAGGCCAGGACTACCTGAAAATTGTTGCGCAGGGTAACTGGATTCCCCGCCTTCAGCAGCCAGTCGTCTATGTTAGAATGAACAGCTATGTTTCTCCTGCGAAGATAAGAAGTCATGGCGAGAACCACTTTGGTGAAGACCCTCGGGGCTGTGGTCAGACCGAAAGGTAACGCCTCGAACTCCCAGACATTGTCTTGGAATGCAAAGCGAGGGTATTTCTGAAATGGAATTGACATTGGAATATGAAAATATGCATCCTTCAAACCTATCGATACTGCCCACATGCCTTTTTCTCCCCTGTCATCACCGCTGCTAGTTCTCCATCTGAAATTTTGGTGAAAGAATGAATTTGTTCAGTGGTTTGAGGTTGAGAATTGGTCGTCAACCTCCGGTACATTTCGGAACGAGGACAATTATTGAATAGAAGCCCAGGGAGGACTGATTGCGGACTAAATGAATCACATTCTTCAGCTGAAGATCTATGATTTCTGAGCAAATGGCATCTAGACAATTGGATTCCCTTGGAATGGGAGTCCATACTGGAGTCGATGTTAACGGAACTAACGATTGACGGATGAGCCAGTCCAGTTCGTAGCTGTTTCTTATCCAATGACAGACTAAACAATCTTGCAGGACCTGTTCCCATTGGTTTGAGAACAGCTGAAGTCAGCCTCCAATGGTAGGAATCTGCACACAGCTTGTGATCGATGTTGCGCAATAAGACATTATTTCATTTGGGTGAAGATTCTCGACTCCCTGCATTCCTGGCGCCACCAGAACGGGTATCACCGAAAACCCGTCAGGACCGTCCCCCACGTGGCTTCTTGGAATACGATGGCCTGGGACCACCACCACCATGGCTATCCTTACAATAGCCGCTGTGACCCGAGCCGCCACCCTTCCTGTCATCTTCATATGGCCTCTTATTAGAGGGTTTGTATGAAGATGAACGGCCAGGTCCCTGAGAACCGGATACCCGATGGACATCATGGCCAGATGGACGGAAGAGCAATCTTTGACGCTGCTCCTGTCAGTGCTGCTTGTCGGACTGTTACGGCTGAGTCCTTTTCATCGACTCCCACGACTTGCCGACAACCTCCTGCTCCGCAACCATGGACGCAACATTGGAGAGAGCTTGTCTTGCCGAGCCACCAAACAAGCACAGGCCAATGAATGGTGCGGAAGATAATGCAGCCCTCATCTCTGGTCTTGTTTCTACACAATCAAGAACCATTCTCCTCCGCTCCGCCAATGATCTAGTGATCACTCTGGCCAGGCAATCTTGGAAAAAGCGCATTGTGTCCCAGATAACTCAGGGAGAAGCCTCTGGCACTTTCCCCACCTTCCGCCACGCAGGTCAACATTCCCTGCAGGATGGTGCAGCCATGTGAGAGAGCAGCCATAGCCGCTCTCGCCGCATCCTCAATAAGAGTTAACTCATTGAAGGCATCCTTGTTAGTCTGGAAAACCACGGATCCGACTCTTGGCTTTCCCAGCCAACGGCCTATTCAGCACTTCTCGTTCTATGACTGAGAGCCGAGGAACATGAGCATACTGATGATAGGCCTGCTCTGGAAAGCGGACCCTACTCCTAATCGCCTTAGGGGCCTTTGGTAAAGTATACTCTGGCTGAACCAAATGGTATGCCGCGACTTCCAACATGTCAGAAGTATGAGTAATCAACAGGCAAGTATCCAACCCGAGACGGTCGGACATCCAGCCAAGAATCTGCACCCATTCAGCTTCGGTGCAGAAAGATGATTCATCCATTAAAGGACTACCATTTTCCTATTCCTTCTCACCCTTGGCTGAGGCCACCGCCGATCCATGCTAAGAGCTACGGACCAAACTTCCAATTCGAAGCGGTTCCATGGCTCGCTACTCGCGGCTCCAGTATCTAACGAATCACCAGATACGGAACCACCACAGTCCATCAGCTCCAGCACAGAAGCCGAGACCATGGCTGCTAACACGGCAGGAGATGGGACTCTGAGTGGAGCCGTCATACCCGCATCCGTGATGCCGATGGCAGCTGTAAAATACGGCACACCGTACTGAGCGAAATCTGGGTGAAAGATGTCTGACGGAACGTTGACATCTCCACCCGGCTGACAGACCCATACAAAACCCGTGGGTGACCCACAGGAAGTACTGGGATCCATCACCTGTGAAAGCTCTGGCATGCCAGAGTCTTCCATCAGGAGGATATCCTTTTCCTCCGCCGTCGGCTCTTGAGCTGAAGCGAGAGGAAGGACAGGTGCATGTCCCTCCACAGAACTGGCCAAACCACCGATAGGTAGTCCTGTCCCAGACTGCATCGTTGGGACCGTGGACTGGAACGACTCGAACATCACTTGAATTGGGCCACCCAAACACCCAAGGCCGAGACCATCCGCTCATTCAGGCGCTCCTCCAGACCTTTAACGGACGTCTGATCCACCTTAGCCGCCTTGTCCCTCGTGATTCTCTCCAAACGCCCACACCGATCATGATCAAATTCCACCACCAACTCTGGCGACCACTTCGCGCATACATCGCAAGGACTTCCAACCTTGCACTTCGCACAAGCAACACAGTGATGCCCCGTGAACTTCTGCTTCATGAAACGGTTGCAACGCGAACATAGGGTATCAGGCGGTGCCTTGCCCTGACCTGTCACTTTCTGCGAACACAGAATAAGGATTAAAACGCTGTACATGATGACGAGCAATAGCACAGTTTACATGATTGTAATTTTAAAATTACTTAGAAACATTAACTTGCTCTTAAATTAATGATAATCAAGTTTTAGACAGGAAATATTTGAAAATTTTTAGAGTGAAAATTTTATAAACACGACTTGGAAGTTAACTAACATTAAAATACCAAGAAAATAAGACCGATCGCTACAAACACCCTTTTTCTTCCATGAAGATAGCGATTGGACCTCCAACTACACACTCAAAATGCAAAATTTAGACTTAAATTGAGCTGATAAAAAATGTGACTGCAAAGTCGAGTAAAATAGACGAATCTGACTATGATTGGGAATTGACTCGGTACCTGGAGGCTAATTGTAATTCCCGGACACAGTATGGTCAAGACCATGGAAAGTGCAGAGCTTTAATTGTTTATTTTGAGCTAGACTAGATAATAGACATTATCATAATAGTACACCTGGTAAGTATTATTCGAAGTAGAACCATGAGTCAGCGGGTAGACTGATACCCAACGCACCCGTAATATCAATGTGCTCAGTATCACAATCATTTATCATCAACAAATTTTGATTTCACAAATCAAATTAGGCCTGCCTTAAAGTCTGTATTTAAATGCTTCATAATGGATTAGATTAAAACAGAGGAGAAAATTAAATCCTGGAATATTGATTATTTATGCTTTATATCACCTTTGGCATAAGCTAGGCATTGGCTGAGAATCCACCAAGCCTGAACATGCCTGACATTGTTCCACACGACCAGCTGCAGCATTTTCAAGCTGTAGTACACTATGTACTCAATTCTCGGGGGTGGTTTCAATAATTCAGTTTCATAACATTTGCCTTGTCATGTAGCTGGGCGTCCGTTATAGGTGGGCGGTGACCCCCCCCCCCACCCCCAACACCACAAAATTGTGAGATACATGTTACATATAGGAATACCCTCTTTTTTCACACCCCGAAATTAGATCATTGGGAAATCCCTCCTGATGGCATATTTAGTGAAACCAAAATTAGGTTATTTGAAAATCCCCATATTAGCAGGGCAGACAGCAGCATTAATTAATTAAATAGAAAATAAAGACTATAGGAATGCTCTCCTTTTTACTCCTTATGACCCATATTGGGGACACCAACTTTTTTCTTTGGAAAACCCCTCCTGACGGCACCATAGGTTATAAATACCAAAAATAGGTCATTAGGTTTCCCTAACCCCAAAATGAGTCAAATCACATCCACAATTTACTTCCACAAATTTGGTCTATATCGCCCCTCTTCTACTTGTAATCATGCGTCTAAGGTTGGTCCCACTAAACCCAGAAATTAACTGTAAAATTACTTGTATTGGAAGGTCACAGTGACCTTGAACTTTGACCTCATGACCTTAATACCACTGCTCTATCTCCTTGATATAATAAAGCATGGCTCCAAGTACAGTTCCAATAGAATGACGTCATACTGATATAGATGATATGTTGAGCTAAACCAAAAACTTAACTGTAAAAAATTGAGTTTAATACCAAGGTTACAGTAACCTTGAACTTGGACTTCATTACCTCAATATCATTGTGCTCCACCCCCTTGATATAAGGAAGCATGGCTCCAAGTTTAGACCCAATAAGCTGAAGCTATGCCAAGATATAGGACGATATGTTAAGCTAAGCCGGAAATTTAACTCTAAAAGATAGTTTTATACTAAGGCCAGTGTAACCTTAAACTTTGACCTCATGACCTCAATATCACTGTGCTCCATCTCTTTGATCTAAGGAAGCATGTGCCCAAGTTTGGTCCCAATAGGATGAAGCCATGTCAAGATATTAGACAGTATATTGTGCTAATCCAAAAACTTAACAGAGATTGGATGCTGACAAACAGACAGACAGATGGAGCACCAGCACCCATTGATATACTGGAGAAAAGTTTAATTTTCCCCGATAACAATCTGCAAAATCATTGGTTAATACCATGACTCATGAGACGGAAGCATTGGTCAAGCCCATGAAGTATCAGCCATGGTTTTGTATCATCAGATAATCTACCATTTAAACCAATATACTGGCTCATTACTCAATTCACCTTTCCAGAGTACCCACCAATCATCTGACGTCATAATGAACTGCGTGATGTGTAGAATGACATCATAATGAATGACGTCGATATGTACGCCACGAACGCATATTTGAAGACGGTCTATGCGTTGTTGTACAAATTGTTTGCTTTTACTATTTAATAAATATTTTGAAACTAATTTGACTGGGTGCTGTTACAAAATTTTCAACAGCTTCCCTGTATAGTTTTCAGGAAATTGATAGCTAGGACATTTGGGGGATCGATCAATCCCAACACGGCGAGGTGTGGGTGGAGCTTAGCTAGTGATGGGCGGGGCATAGCTAAAAATGGAAAGGTCCATTTTCTGGCATCTCAAAATTTTTTGGGACGATCTATCAATCAGTTCATCACTCAATATAATGCTTATTAGTGATTCTGATAGTCCATGAATTGTACCTAATTTAATATCAGTATCCTGGATAATCAATTAAAGCCTTACTTAGCAGTCGATTTGCTGGTTCATCACCTAATCGTCTTATACAAGTCATCTTTCGTTCATCAGACAGCAATCAGATTGCATTCACAATATTCCGCTTACCTTTATAGTTAGCTTGAAGTATAGATTCTGGAAATTCAGCTTTCAAAATGTCAAACCGATACCAACACACAACAAGTGGGAAGAGCTTAGCTAGAGATGGGAGCGGTATAGCTAGAAATGGGTCCTATTGAGACTGGATATTTGCTAATCTAATAAATTCTCCTAGAGGGCTAACCTGATTTGATCTTTTCGCATTTGTTGTCTGCAACTTGGAATCCACTTGTACATCCACACTTTTCACCGGTACATGCGGAATTTGCGAGGTTTAGACAATGGCTACTGTCACGGCAATTTGAGTTCATAGTACCTAAAATAATAATAATAATAATAATAATAATAATAATAATACCTAGAATTGTTCAAGAACAATGGACTTTTCCGGTTTTAGCTATGCCCCGCCCATCTCTAACTAAGCTCCACCCATACCTCACCTTTTGAAACTAATTTGACTGTGTTGTTGCTGCCTTAGCGCCCAGTCCAATTGGTTTCAAAATATTAAACAGTATGTTTATTAAATAGCAAAGAATTACAAAGACACAATTCATACAACGTGTCAGACTTTTTGAGATTTGATAGTGAATAACAACGTAGTCAGTAATATGAGCTCCTTGTAGAAGGTTATTTGTCCTGACGCTTGGTCTCGATGTGAGACCAAAGGTCTGAATGATCTGAACTGGAATTTTCGTCCCTTTTATACCCTTCCTAGGCGAGCCTGTGGATTGAGTCGATCTTGACTATATATGGACAGAAAAGAACCAGATTGACGGTTCCCCCATTTGAAATTGAGGTTTGGCGGTATGGTCGAACATTTTACTGGTTGACCTGTGTTTTACCGGTTGTGGTCAAGACTAAAGGAGCAATACCTCTACAGACTTGACCTACAGAAACCCTTAGAAATTTATCACCAAAATAACCTACAACCGGTAAAAAACCTAAACCGCCAAAAGTTTTTCTAACCGTCAAAATGGACACAACTGGTAAAAAAATTCACAACCGGTAAAATCGACAACAACCGCCAAAAAAAGTTTCCCAACCGGCAAAAATGGCAGAACCGGCAAACAACTTACAACCGGCAAAAAATATCACAACCCCCCAAAAATGGTCACAACCGCCAAAAATTGCACAACTGGTAAAAAAGTCACAACCAGTAAATCGCTTTAGTGGATATTTTTTGGCTGTTTGCATGGGTAATGATTATGTGTAGTCATCACTGTTTTTGATTCAGACTTCATGGCATTTCGTTTCTTGAGCGGAACTCATCAGAGGCGAAGTTTTGTCAACTGGGAGTGGGCATTTTTGTGCTCCCATTTTTTCTGATATGGCAACTGTGGTGTGAGTGCTTGGATAGGCTTGATAGACACGCCCAGTATGTTGTTATTAATCTATTTGGGATTTGATGAAGATCTATATGGAACCCTTTGTGACGTAATGATTGTGATGTTATCACACACACACACACACACACGCACGCACGCTCGCGCGCGCCCCGAGCTGATTATGACGTCATACGAGGTCAATGATGGATGGATACCCTGGAAAGGTGAATTATGTTGCTTCCGAGAATACCCGTCCCTCGCTCAACTCTGATAGGTGTATTATTTTAGATAGCACTTTCACTCGTAGAAGCTTGATTGCGTCTTTGGATATGTGCTTTATTTCATTTTATACACACATTCTTTTCTACCACGTTCCATTTATCGTACATACACGCTCGTATAAATACAAGCGTGAACAGGTCACTGAACTGTGGTTTATAGAAACTACCAAACTTAACCAAATGGCACAGTCTATCTGATCTCTGTCAGTCGGTCGGTCAGGCAGGCAGGCAGTCAATTAGTGAGTGTGGCATTCAGGCCATCCCAAGAGTTTACGGAAATTACCGAATATGACAGTCTATGCGATAGCAATCTGTGGGAGAACAGAACCAAACTGTGCGTTTATCCACCAATATTTATATGAAAAGAAGCAATCTAAAGTAAATTTACACAACGTAATTAAATCATCACCATGGATTAACAATCAATACCAAATTCAGTGGATCAGATTAAATGCCGGGACATGAACGAATGTGTGTGATATCATAAGCGACTGTCATATGGTAAGCAACTGTATCAAACCATGAACGACTCTGTCACCCATCAGCGACTGTGTGTCACCAACCAACGACTCTGTATCAACCATCAACGATTGTGTATCACCCATCAATAACTGTGTCAACCACCAGTGACTGTGTCAATCACCAATGACTGTGTCAACCATCAATAACTGTGTCAACCACCAATGACTGTGTCAACCACTTACGACTGTGTATCAGCCTTCACTGACTGCATGTCACTCATCAATGACTTTCAACCATCAGTCACTGTGTGTCACCCACCTACGACTATGTATCAGCCTTCAATGACTGTGTGTCACTCATCAATGACTGCCACCCATCAATGACTCTTACCAATCAGCTACTGTCACCCACCTACGACTGTGTATCAGCCTTCAATGACTGCGTGTCACTCATCAATGACTGTGTGTCAACCATCAATGACTGTGTGTCACCCATCAATGACTGTTTTACCAATCGACGACTGTCACCCACCTACGACTGTGTATCAGCCTTCAATGACTGTGTATCACCCATCAATAACTGTTTTACCAATCAACGACTCACCAACGACTGTGTATCAACCTTCAATAACTGTGTATCACCCATCAATAACTATGTCAACCACCAATGACTGTGTCACCCACCTACGACTGTGTCAACCACTTACGGCTGTGTATCAGCCTTCAATGACTGTGCGTTACTCATCAATGATTGCGTGTCACCCATCAATGACTGTCACTCATCGATGACTGTTTGACCAGTCAACAAGTGTCACCCACCTATGACTGTGTATCATCCTTCAATGACTGTGTATCAATCATCAATAACTATGTCAACCACCAATAACGGTGTCACCCACCTACGACTGTGTATCAGCCTTCAATGACTGTGCATCACCCATCAATAACTGATTTACCAATCAACGACTCACCTACGACTGTGTATCAGCCTTCAATAACTGTGTATCACCCATCAATAACTATGTCAACCACCAATGACAGTGTCACCCACCTACGACTGTGTCAACCACCAATGACTGTGTCAACCACTTACGACTGTGTATCAACCTTCAATGACTGTGTGTCACTCATCAATGAGTGTGTGTCACCCATCAATGACTGTGTCACCCATCAATGACTGTTTTACCAATCAACGACTGTCACCCAACTATGACTGTGTATCAGCCTTCAATGTCTGTGTATCACCCATCAATGACTGTTTTACCAATCAACGACTCACCTATGACTGTGTATCAGCCTTCAATGACTGTGTGTCACGCACCAATAACTGTGTCAACCACCAATAACTGTGTCAACCATCAATGACTGTCACCCATCAATGACTGTGTCAACCACCAATGACTGTGTCAACCACCAATGACTGTGTCAACCATCAATGACTGTGTCACCCATCAAAAACTGTGTCACCCACCTACGACTGTGTATCAGCCTTCAATGACTGTGTATCACCCATCAATAACTGTTTTACCAATCAACGACTCACCAACGACTGTGTATCAGCCTTCAATAACTGTGTATCACCCATCAATAACTATGTCAACCACCAATGACTGTGTCACCCACCTACGACTGTGTCAACCACTTACGACTGTGTATCAGCCTTCAATGAATGTGTGTCACTCATCAATGATTGTGTGTCACCCATCAATGATTGTCACCCATCGATGACTGTTTTACCAATCAACGACTGTCACCAACCTACGACTGTGTATCAGCCTTCAATGACTGCATGTCACTCATCAATGACTGTCAACCATCAATGACTGTGTGTCAACCATCAATGACTGTTTTACAAATCAACAAGTGTCACCCACCTATGACTGTGTATCATCCTTCAATGACTGTGTATCACTCATCAGTAACTATGTCAACCACCAATAACGGTGTCACCCACCTACGACTGTGTATCAGCCTTCAATTACTGTGTATCACCTATCAATAACTGTTTTACCAATCTACGACTCACCTACGACTGTGTATCAACCTTCAATAACTGTGTATCACCCATCAATAACTATGTCAACCACCAATGACTGTGTCACCCACCTACGACTGTGTCAACCACTTACGACTGTGTATCAGCCTTCAATGACTGTGTGTTACTCATCAATGATTGCGTGTCACCCATCAATGACTGTCACTCATCGATGACTGTTTTACCAGTCAACAAGTGTCACCCACCTATGACTGTGTATCATCCTTCAATGACTGTGTATCAATCATCAATAACTATGTCAACCACCAATAACGGTGTCACCCACCTACGACTGTGTATCAGCCTTCAATGACTGTGTATCACCCATCAATAACTGTTTTACCAATCAACGACTCACCTACGACTGTGTATCAGCCTTCAATAACTGTGTATCACCCATCAATAACTATGTCAACCACCAATGACGGTGTCACCCACCTACGACTGTGTCAACCACCAATGACTGTGTCAACCACTTACGACTGTGTATCAGCCTTCAATGACTGTGTGTCACTCATCAATGATTGTGTGTCACCCATCAATGATTGTCACCCATCGATGACTGTTTTACCAATCAACGACTGTCACCAACCTACGACTGTGTATCAGCCTTCAATGACTGCATGTCACTCATCAATGACTGTCAACCATCAATGACTGTGTGTCAACCATCAATGACTGTTTTACAAATCAACAAGTGTCACCCACCTATGACTGTGTATCATCCTTCAATGACTGTGTATCACTCATCAGTAACTATGTCAACCACCAATAACGGTGTCATCCACCTACGACTGTGTATCAGCCTTCAATTACTGTGTATCACCTATCAATAACTGTTTTACCAATCTACGACTCACCTACGACTGTGTATCAGCCTTCAATAACTGTGTATCACCCATCAATAACTATGTCAACCACCAATGACGGTGTCACCCACCTACGACTGTGTCAACCACCAATGACTGTGTCAACCACTTACGACTGTGTATCAGCCTTCAATGACTGTGTGTCACTCATCAATGATTGTGTGTCACCCATCAATGACTGTGTCATCCATCAATGACTGTTTTACCAATCAACGACTGTCACCCAACTATGACTGTGTATCAGCCTTCAATGTCTGTGTATCACCCATCAATGACTGTTTTACCAATCAACGACTCACCTATGACTGTGTATCAGCCTTCAATGACTGTGTGTCATGCACCAATAACTGTATCAACCACCAATAACTGTGTCAACCATCAATGACTGTCACCCATCAATAACTGTGTCAACCACCAATGACTGTGTCAACCACCAATGACTGTGTCAACCATCAATGACTGTGTCACCCATCAATAACTGTGTCAACCACCAATGACTGTGTCACCCATCAATGACTGTGTCAACCATCAATAACTGGGTCAACCATCAATAACTGTGTCACCCAGCAATGACTGTGTCACTCATCAATAACAGTGTCAACCATCAATAACTGTCACCCATCAATGACTGTGTCAACCATCAATAACTGTGTCAAACATCAATAACTGTGTCAACCATCTATTATGATGTTGGAAAGGGCCATGACCATAGATGCCTGGTGGGTATGGGATGTTGTAGGAAGCTGTTGCGATATGACTTAGCAATACCTTCAGGCGACATCCTATATAAAAATGATACCAGCCAGGGTCACGTAACTCGGCAGTTAAAGCATATAAAGTTTACCTGAATTCATGGAGTTAAATCCCCTTGATATTTCCCCCTGGAGGACTGTTTTGGATTTGATGTTGGAGAGAGCTGTTGCTATAGCAGAGAGCAAAACCTGTGTGCAACATCTAATCCAACATAGAGAAACTGATAGGAGAGGATAAACCTATCCATTCAGCAAGCCAGCGAATGTAACTATCAGCAGCCGAGATGCCTCACTGAGATGGGTGGTGCTGAAAGATGTTGCTGGCTGAGATAGCAACGACTTTCAGCAACAGCTTATCTAAATTACTCCCCCCTGATGGTAGAAAACAAAATAAATGTTTAATGACTAGGCCAAGATTAAAGAAGGGATATTATTGTAAATTTCATATTTATAATTATTTATTTTCTTTTCTATTTATTTTAATTTATAGCTTGTATAAATTTTATTTAATGGTCTGTGTACATATGCTGAGCAAACTAGAAATAGTATATACATGTATAATTTAGGCAATAGAATTTGAATATTGTCCATGTTAATTAGCTCCATTGTTACCTGAGAACTCATGTGTCAAGTATTGCTCAAATCTCTGACCAGGAACCAGTCTGTCCCACTCATCAACCCCTGCCCAGATAATCTCAACAGAGGATCTGAGGGTATCCAACATTAGAGGAGTGCTAACTATTCTAGCAAAGGCTGGGAGTCTAACACTTCGAATGTTGGATAATAGGACCCCTCACCACCACATAGGCAAATTAACTAGACAAAGGTTTTAGAGGGTATCCAACATTAGTTGAGTGCTAGCTGTTCTGGTGTAGGCTAGAACAGTTGCACTTCTAAGGTTGGATATACTCCGCATCTATGAAGCTAGCCTTTAGTTGCCAAGGCAAGTCTACACTGGGATTTTGGTGGTTTCCATAGATATATATATATATATATATATATATATATATATATATATATATATATATATATATGTATATATATATATATATATATATATATATATATATATATATATATATATATATATATATATATATATATATATGTTTTAAACAGGAATTATTATAGCTATTGTAAATTACTGCTTGTAAAAGAGTTCGATATTTGCTGTTGAATTATAGACATCATATTTTACAAGTGGCTTCTCTATTCATTATTACAGATAATCCTCCCGACCAATAAGAGTTATCCCCCTTGAAACTACGTTAACACCAACCAACAAGAAAATCATAACACATCAATGACTGTGTCAACCACCAATGACTGTGTCAACCACCAAAGACTGGGTCACCCATCAATGACTGTGTCAACCATCAATGACTGTGTCAACCACCAATGACTGTCAACCACCAATGACTGTGTCACCCATCAATGACTGTGTCAACCATCAATAACTGTGTCAACCATCAATAACTGTGTCAACCTTCAATAACTGTGTCAACCATCAATGACTGTGTCAACCACCAATGACTGTGTCAACCACCAATTACTGTGTCACTCATCAATGACTGTGTCAACCATCAATGACTGTGTCAACTACCAATAACTGTGTCAGCCATCAATGACTGTGTCAACCATCAATGACTGTGTCACCCATCAATAACTGTGTGAACCACCAATGACTGTGTCACCCACCAATGACTGTGTCAACCATCAATAACTGTGTCAACCATCAATAACTGTGTCAACCACCAATGACTGTGTCACCCACCAATGACTGTGTCAACCATCAATAACTCTGTTAACCATCAATAACTCTGTCAACCACCAATGACTGTGTCACCCACCAATGACTGTGTCAACCAACAATAACTCTGTTAACCATCAATAACTCTGTTAACCATCAATAACTCTGTCAACCACCAATGACTGTGACAACCATCAATGACTCTGTCAACCACCAATAACTCTGTTAACCATCAATAACTCTGTCAACCACCAATGACTGTGACAACCATCAATGACTCTGTCAACCACCAATGACTGTGTCAACCATCAATGACTCTGTCAACCACCAATGACTGTGTCAACCATCAATAACTCTGTTAACCATCAATAACTCTGTCAACCACCAATGACTGTGTCAACCATCAATGACTCTGTCAACCACCAATGACTGTGTCAACCATCAATAACTCTGTTAACCATCAATAACTCTGTTAACCATCAATAACTCTGTCAACCACCAATGACTGTGTCAACCATCAATGACTCTGTCAACCACCACTGACTGTGTCACCCACCAATGACTGTATCAACCATCAATAACTCTGTTAACCATCAATAACTCTGTCAACCACCAATGACTGTGTCACCCACCAAAGACTGTGTCAACCATCAATAACTCTGTTAACCATCAATAACTCTGTCAACCACCAATGACTGTGTCAACCATCAATGACTCTGTCAACCACCAATGACTGTGTCAACCGTCAATAACTCTGTTAACCATCAATAACTCTGTTAACCATCAATAACTCTGTCAACCACCAATGACTGTGTCAACCATCAATGACTCTGTCAACCACCAATGACTGTGTCAACCATCAATGACTCTGTCAACCACCAATGACTGTGTCAACCATCAATAACTCTGTTAACCATCAATAACTCTGTCAACCACCAATGACTGTGTCAACCATCAATGACTCTGTCAACCACCAATGACTGTGTCAACCATCAATTACTGTGTCACTCATCAATGACTGTGTCAACCATCAATGACTGTGTCACCCATCAATGACTGTGTCAACCCATCAATAATGTGTCAACCATCAATGACTGTGTCAACCATCAATGACTCTGTCAACCACCAATGACTGTGTCAACCATCAATGACTCTGTCAACCACCAATGACTGTGTCAACCATCAATGACTCTGTCAACCACCAATGACTGTGTCAACCATCAATAACTCTGTTAACCATCAATAACTCTGTCAACCACCAATGACTGTGTCAACCATCAATGACTCTGTCAACCAGCACTGACTGTGTCAACCATCAATGACTCTGTCAACCATCAATGACTGTGTCAACCATCAATAACTCTGTTAACCATCAATAACTCTGTCAACCACCAATGACTGTGTCAACCATCAATAACTCTGTTAACCATCAATAACTCTGTTAACCATCAATAACTCTGTCAACCACCAATGACTGTGTCAACCATCAATGACTCTGTCAACCACCAATGACTGTGTCAACCATCAATGACTCTGTCAACCACCAATGACTGTGTCAACCATCAATAACTCTGTTAACCATCAATAACTCTGTTAACCATCAATAACTCTGTCAACCACCAATGACTGTGTCAACCATCAATAACTCTGTCAACCACCAATGACTGTGTCAACCATCAATGACTCTGTCAACCACCAATGACTGTGTCAACCATCAATAACTCTGTTAACCATCAATAACTCTGTTAACCATCAATAACTCTGTCAACCACCAATGACTGTGTCAACCATCAATGACTCTGTCAACCATCAATGACTCTGTCAACCACCAATGACTGTGTCAACCATCAATAACTCTGTTAACCATCAATAACTCTGTCAACCACCAATGACTGTGTCAACCATCAATGACTCTGTCAACCACCAATGACTGTGTCAACCATCAATTACTGTGTCACTCATCAATGACTGTGTCAACCATCAATGACTGTGTCAACTACCAATAACTGTGTCAACCATCAATGACTGTGTCACCCATCAATGACTGTGTCACCCATCAATAATGTGTCAACCATCAATGACTGTGTCACCCATCAATAACTGTGTCAACCATCAATGACTGTGTCAACCACCAATGACTGTGTCAACCACCAATGATTGTGTCACCCACCAATGACTGTGTCAACCATCAATAACTCTGTTAACCATCAATAACTCTGTTAACCATCAATAACTCTGTCAACCACCAATGACTGTGTCAACCATCAATGACTCTGTCAACCACCACTGACTGTGTCACCCACCAATGACTGTATCAACCATCAATAACTCTGTTAACCATCAATAACTCTGTCAACCACCAATGACTGTGTCACCCACCAAAGACTGTGTCAACCATCAATAACTCTGTTAACCATCAATAACTCTGTCAACCACCAATGACTGTGTCAACCATCAATGACTCTGTCAACCACCAATGACTGTGTCAACCATCAATAACTCTGTTAACCATCAATAACTCTGTTAACCATCAATAACTCTGTCAACCACCAATGACTGTGTCAACCATCAATGACTCTGTCAACCACCAATGACTGTGTCAACCATCAATGACTCTGTCAACCACCAATGACTGTGTCAACCATCAATAACTCTGTTAACCATCAATAACTCTGTCAACCACCAATGACTGTGTCAACCATCAATGACTCTGTCAACCACCAATGACTGTGTCAACCATCAATTACTGTGTCACTCATCAATGACTGTGTCAACCATCAATGACTGTGTCAACTACCAATAACTGTGTCAGCCATCAATGACTGTGTCACCCATCAATGACTGTGTCACCCATCAATAATGTGTCAACCATCAATGACTGTGTCACCCATCAATAACTGTGTCAACCATCAATGACTGTGTCAACCACCAATGACTGTGTCAACCACCAATGATTGTGTCACCCACCAATGACTGTGTCAACCATCAATAACTCTGTTAACCATCAATAACTCTGTCAACCACCAATGACTGTGTCACCCACCAAAGACTGTGTCAACCATCAATAACTCTGTTAACCATCAATAACTCTGTCAACCACCAATGACTGTGTCAACCATCAATGACTCTGTCAACCACCAATGACTGTGTCAACCGTCAATAACTCTGTTAACCATCAATAACTCTGTTAACCATCAATAACTCTGTCAACCACCAATGACTGTGTCAACCATCAATGACTCTGTCAACCACCAATGACTGTGTCAACCATCAATATCTCTGTTAACCATCAATAACTCTGTTAACCATCAATAACTCTGTCAACCACCAATGACTGTGTCAACCATCAATGACTCTGTCAACCACCAATGACTGTGTCAACCATCAATGACTCTGTCAACCACCAATGACTGTGTCAACCATCAATAACTCTGTTAACCATCAATAACTCTGTCAACCACCAATGACTGTGTCAACCATCAATGACTCTGTCAACCACCAATGACTGTGTCAACCATCAATTACTGTGTCACTCATCAATGACTGTGTCAACCATCAATGACTGTGTCAACTACCAATAACTGTGTCAGCCATCAATGACTGTGTCACCCATCAATGACTGTGTCACCCATCAATAATGTGTCAACCATCAATGACTGTGTCACCCATCAATAACTGTGTCAACCATCAATGACTGTGTCAACCACCAATGACTGTGTCAACCACCAATGATTGTGTCACCCACCAATGACTGTGTCAACCATCAATAACTCTGTTAACCATCAATAACTCTGTTAACCATCAATAACTCTGTCAACCACCAATGACTGTGTCAACCATCAATGACTCTGTCAACCACCAATGACTGTGTCAACCATCAATGACTGTATCAACCATCAATAACTCTGTTAACCATCAATAACTCTGTCAACCATCAATAACTCTGTTAACCATCAATAACTCTGTCAACCACCAATGACTGTGTCACCCACCAATAACTCTGTTAACCATCAATAACTCTGTCAACCACCAATGACTGTGTCACCCACCAAAGACTGTGTCAACCATCAATAACTCTGTTAACCATCAATAACTCTGTCAACCACCAATGACTGTGTCAACCATCAATGACTCTGTCAACCACCAATGACTGTGTCAACCGTCAATAACTCTGTTAACCATCAATAACTCTGTTAACCATCAATAACTCTGTCAACCACCAATGACTGTGTCAACCATCAATGACTCTGTCAACCACCAATGACTGTGTCAACCATCAATATCTCTGTTAACCATCAATAACTCTGTTAACCATCAATAACTCTGTCAACCACCAATGACTGTGTCAACCATCAATGACTCTGTCAACCACCAATGACTGTGTCAACCATCAATGACTCTGTCAACCACCAATGACTGTGTCAACCATCAATAACTCTGTTAACCATCAATAACTCTGTCAACCACCAATGACTGTGTCAACCATCAATGACTGTGTCAACCATCAATGACTGTGTCAACTACCAATAACTGTGTCAGCCATCAATGACTGTGTCACCCATCAATGACTGTGTCACCCATCAATAATGTGTCAACCATCAATGACTGTGTCACCCATCAATAACTGTGTCAACCATCAATGACTGTGTCAACCACCAATGACTGTGTCAACCACCAATGATTGTGTCACCCACCAATGACTGTGTCAACCATCAATAACTCTGTTAACCATCAATAACTCTGTTAACCATCAATAACTCTGTCAACCACCAATGACTGTGTCAACCATCAATGACTCTGTCAACCACCAATGACTGTGTCACCCACCAATGACTGTATCAACCATCAATAACTCTGTTAACCATCAATAACTCTGTCAACCACCAATGACTGTGTCACCCACCAAAGACTGTGTCAACCATCAATAACTCTGTTAACCATCAATAACTCTGTCAACCACCAATGACTGTGTCAACCATCAATGACTCTGCCAACCACCAATGACTGTGTCAACCATCAATAACTCTGTTAACCATCAATAACTCTGTTAACCATCAATAACTCTGTCAACCACCAATGACTGTGTCAACCATCAATGACTCTGTCAACCACCAATGACTGTGTCAACCATCAATATCTCTGTTAACCATCAATAACTCTGTTAACCATCAATAACTCTGTCAACCACCAATGACTGTGTCAACCATCAATGACTCTGTCAACCACCAATGACTGTGTCAACCATCAATGACTCTGTCAACCACCAATGACTGTGTCAACCATCAATAACTCTGTTAACCATCAATAACTCTGTCAACCACCAATGACTGTGTCAACCATCAATGACTCTGTCAACCATCAATGACTGTGTCAACCATCAATTACTGTGTCACTCATCAATGACTGTGTCAACCATCAATGACTGTGTCAACTACCAATAACTGTGTCAGCCATCAATGACTGTGTCAACCATCAATGACTGTGTCACCCATCAATAACTGTGTCAACCATCAATGACTGTGTCAACCACCAATGACTGTGTCAACCACCAATGATTGTGTCACCCACCAATGACTGTGTCAACCATCAATAACTCTGTTAACCATCAATAACTCTGTCAACCACCAATGACTGTGTCACCCACCAAATACTGTGTCAACCATCAATAACTCTGTTAACCATCAATAACTCTGTCAACCACCAATGACTGTGTTAACCATCAATAACTCTGTCAACCACCAATGACTGTGTCAACCATCAATGACTCTGTCAACCACCAATGACTGTGTCAACCATCAATAACTCTGTTAACCATCAATAACTCTGTCAACCACCAATGACTGTGTTAACCATCAATAACTCTGTCAACCATCACTAACTCTGTCAACCACCAATGACTGTGTCAACCATCAATAACTCTGTCAACCACCAATGACTGTGTCAACCATCAATAACTCTGTTAACCATCAATGGCTGTGTATCACTCATCAATAACTGTGTCAACCACCAATGACTGTGCCAACCACCAATGACTGTGTAAACCATCAATAACTGTCAACCATCAATAACTGTGTCAACCATCAAAAACTCTGTCAACCACCAATGACTGTGTCAACCATCAATGACTCTGTCAACCACCAATGACTGTGTCAACCATCAATGACTCTGTCAACCACCAATGACTGTGTCAACCATCAATAACTCTGTTAACCATCAATAACTCTGTCAACCACCAATGACTGTGTCAACCATCAATGACTCTGTCAACCAGCACTGACTGTGTCAACCATCAATGACTCTGTCAACCATCAATGACTGTGTCAACCATCAATGACTCTGTCAACCACCAATGACTGTGTCAACCGTCAATAACTCTGTTAACCATCAATAACTCTGTTAACCATCAATAACTCTGTCAACCACCAATGACTGTGTCAACCATCAATATCTCTGTTAACCATCAATAACTCTGTTAACCATCAATAACTCTGTCAACCACCAATGACTGTGTCAACCATCAATGACTCTGTCAACCACCAATGACTGTGTCAACCATCAATGACTCTGTCAACCACCAATGACTGTGTCAACCATCAATAACTCTGTTAACCATCAATAACTCTGTCAACCACCAATGACTGTGTCAACCATCAATGACTCTGTCAACCACCAATGACTGTGTCAACCATCAATTACTGTGTCACTCATCAATGACTGTGTCAACCATCAATGACTGTCTCAACTACCAATAACTGTGTCAGCCATCAATGACTGTGTCACCCATCAATGACTGTGTCACCCATCAATAATGTGTCAACCATCAATGACTGTGTCACCCATCAATAACTGTGTCAACCATCAATGACTGTGTCAACCACCAATGACTGTGTCAACCACCAATGATTGTGTCACCCACCAATGACTGTGTCAACCATCAATAACTCTGTTAACCATCAATAACTCTGTTAACCATCAATAACTCTGTCAACCACCAATGACTGTGTCAACCATCAATGACTCTGTCAACCACCACTGACTGTGTCACCCACCAATGACTGTATCAACCATCAATAACTCTGTTAACCATCAATAACTCTGTCAACCACCAATGACTGTGTCACCCACCAAAGACTGTGTCAACCATCAATAACTCTGTTAACCATCAATAACTCTGTCAACCACCAATGACTGTGTCAACCATCAATGACTCTGTCAACCACCAATGACTGTGTCAACCGTCAATAACTCTGTTAACCATCAATAACTCTGTTAACCATCAATAACTCTGTCAACCACCAATGACTGTGTCAACCATCAATGACTCTGTCAACCACCAATAACTCTGTCAACCATCAATATCTCTGTTAACCATCAATAACTCTGTTAACCATCAATGACTGTGTCACCCACCAATGACTGTGTCAACCATCAATAACTCTGTTAACCATCAATAACTCTGTCAACCACCAATGACTGTGTCAACCATCAATTACTCTGTCAACCACCACTGACTGTGTCACCCACCAATGACTGTATCAACCATCAATAACTCTGTTAACCATCAATAACTCTGTCAACCACCAATGACTGTGTCACCCACCAAAGACTGTGTCAACCATCAATAACTCTGTTAACCATCAATAACTCTGTCAACCACCAATGACTGTGTCAACCATCAATGACTCTGTCAACCACCAATGACTGTGTCAACCGTCAATAACTCTGTTAACCATCAATAACTCTGTTAACCATCAATAACTCTGTCAACCACCAATGACTGTGTCAACCATCAATGACTCTGTCAACCACCAATGACTGTGTCAACCATCAATATCTCTGTTAACCATCAATAACTCTGTTAACCATCAATAACTCTGTCAACCACCAATGACTGTGTCAACCATCAATGACTCTGTCAACCACCAATGACTGTGTCAACCATCAATGACTCTGTCAACCACCAATGACTGTGTCAACCATCAATAACTCTGTTAACCATCAATAACTCTGTCAACCACCAATGACTGTGTCAACCATCAATGACTCTGTCAACCACCAATGACTGTGTCAACCATCAATTACTGTGTCACTCATCAATGACTGTGTCAACCATCAATGACTGTGTCAACTACCAATAACTGTGTCAGCCATCAATGACTGTGTCACCCATCAATGACTGTGTCACCCATCAATAATGTGTCAACCATCAATGACTGTGTCACCCATCAATAACTGTGTCAACCATCAATGACTGTGTCAACCACCAATGACTGTGTCAACCACCAATGATTGTGTCACCCACCAATGACTGTGTCAACCATCAATAACTCTGTTAACCATCAATAACTCTGTTAACCATCAATAACTCTGTCAACCACCAATGACTGTGTCAACCATCAATGACTCTGTCAACCACCAATGACTGTGTCAACCATCAATGACTGTATCAACCATCAATAACTCTGTTAACCATCAATAACTCTGTCAACCATCAATAACTCTGTTAACCATCAATAACTCTGTCAACCACCAATGACTGTGTCACCCACCAATGACTGTGTCAACCATCAATAACTCTGTTAACCATCAATGACTCTGTCAACCACCAATGACTGTGTCAACCATCAATAACTCTGTTAACCATCAATAACTCTGTTAACCATCAATAACTCTGTCAACCACCAATGACTGTGTCAACCATCAATGACTCTGTCAACCACCAATGACTGTGTCAACCATCAATGACTGTGTCAACCATCAATAACTCTGTTAACCATCAATAACTCTGTCAACCACCAATGACTGTGTCAACCATCAAAAACTCTGTCAACCACCAATGACTGTGTCAACCATCAATGACTCTGTCAACCACCAATGACTGTGTCAACCATCAATGACTCTGTCAACCACCAATGACTGTGTCAACCATCAATAACTCTGTTAACCATCAATAACTCTGTTAACCATCAATAACTCTGTCAACCACCAATGACTGTGTCAACCATCAATGACTCTGTCAACCAGCACTGACTGTGTCAACCATCAATGACTCTATCAACCATCAATGACTGTGTCAACCATCAATAACTCTGTTAACCATCAATAACTCTGTCAACCACCAATGACTGTGTCAACAATCAATAACTCTGTTAACCTCAATAACTCTGTTAACCATCAATAACTCTGTCAACCACCAATGACTGTGTCAACCATCAATGACTCTGTCAACCACCAATGACTGTGTCAACCACCAATGACTGTGTCAACCATCAATGACTCTGCCAACCACCAATGACTGTGTCAACCATCAATGACTCTGTCAACCACCAATGACTGTGTCAACCACCAATGACTGTGTCAACCATCAATAACTCTGTTAACCATCAATAACTCTGTCAACCACCAATGACTGTGTCAACCATCAAAAACTCTGTCAACCACCAATGACTGTGTCAACCATCAATGACTCTGTCAACCACCAATGACTGTGTCAACCATCAATGACTCTGTCAACCACCAATGACTGTGTCAACCATCAATAACTCTGTCAACCACCAATGACTGTGTCAACCATCAATGACTCTGTCAACCAGCACTGACTGTGTCAACCATCAATGACTCTATCAACCATCAATGACTGTGTCAACCATCAATAACTCTGTTAACCATCAATAACTCTGTCAACCACCAATGACTGTGTCAACAATCAATAACTCTGTTAACCTCAATAACTCTGTTAACCATCAATAACTCTGTCAACCACCAATGACTGTGTCAACCATCAATGACTCTGTCAACCACCAATGACTGTGTCAACCATCAATGACTCTGTCAACCACCAATGACTGTGTCAACCACCAATGAATGTGTCAACCATCAATGACTCTGCCAACCATCAATGGCTGTGTCAACCATCAATAACTCTGTTAACCATCAATAACTCTGTCAACCACCAATGACTGTGTTAACCATCAATAACTCTGTCAACCACCAATGACTGTGTCAACCATCAATGACTCTGTCAACCACCAATGACTGTGTCAACCATCAATAACTCTGTTAACCATCAATAACTCTGTCAACCACCAATGACTGTGTTAACCATCAATAACTCTGTCAACCATCACTAACTCTGTCAACCACCAATGACTGTGTCAACCATCAATAACTCTGTCAACCACCAATGACTGTGTCAACCATCAATAACTCTGTTAACCATCAATGGCTGTGTATCACTCATCAATAACTGTGTCAACCACCAATGACTGTGCCAACCACCAATGACTGTGTAAACCATCAATAACTGTCAACCATCAATAACTGTGTCAACCATCAAAAACTCTGTCAACCACCAATGACTGTGTCAACCATCAATGACTCTGTCAACCACCAATGACTGTGTCAACCATCAATGACTCTGTCAACCACCAATGACTGTGTCAACCATCAATAACTCTGTTAACCATCAATAACTCTGTCAACCACCAATGACTGTGTCAACCATCAATGACTCTGTCAACCACCAATGACTGTGTCAACCATCAATTACTGTGTCACTCATCAATGACTGTGTCAACCATCAATGACTGTGTCAACTACCAATAACTGTGTCAGCCATCAATGACTGTGTCACCCATCAATGACTGTGTCACCCATTAATAATGTGTCAACCACCAATGACTGTGTCAACCACCAATGATTGTGTCACCCACCAATGACTGTGTCAACCATCAATAACTCTGTTAACCATCAATAACTCTGTTAACCATCAATAACTCTGTCAACCACCAATGACTGTGTCAACCATCAATGACTCTGTCAACCACCAATGACTGTGTCAACCATCAATGACTGTATCAACCATCAATAACTCTGTTAACCATCAATAACTCTGTCAACCATCAATAACTCTGTTAACCATCAATAACTCTGTCAACCACCAATGACTGTGTCACCCACCAATGACTGTGTCAACCATCAATAACTCTGTTAACCATCAATAACTCTGTCAACCACCAATGACTGTGTCAACCATCAATGACTCTGTCAACCACCACTGACTGTGTCACCCACCAATGACTGTATCAACCATCAATAACTCTGTTAACCATCAATAACTCTGTCAACCACCAATGACTGTGTCACCCACCAAAGACTGTGTCAACCATCAATAACTCTGTTAACCATCAATAACTCTGTCAACCACCAATGACTGTGTCAACCATCAATGACTCTGTCAACCACCAATGACTGTGTCAACCGTCAATAACTCTGTTAACCATCAATAACTCTGTTAACCATCAATAACTCTGTCAACCACCAATGACTAAGTCAACCATCAATGACTCTGTCAACCACCAATGACTGTGTCAACCACCAATGACTGTGTCAACCATCAATGACTCTGCCAACCACCAATGACTGTGTCAACCATCAATGACTCTGTCAACCACCAATGACTGTGTCAACCACCAATGACTGTGTCAACCATCAATAACTCTGTTAACCATCAATAACTCTGTCAACCACCAATGACTATGTCAACCATCAAAAACTCTGTCAACCACCAATGACTGTGTCAACCATCAATGACTCTGTCAACCACCAATGACTGTGTCAACCATCAATGACTCTGTCAACCACCAATGACTGTGTCAACCATCAATAACTCTGTTAACCATCAATAACTCTGTTAACCATCAATAACTCTGTCAACCACCAATGACTGTGTCAACCATCAATGACTCTGTCAACCAGCACTGACTGTGTCAACCATCAATGACTCTATCAACCATCAATGACTGTGTCAACCATCAATAACTCTGTTAACCATCAATAACTCTGTCAACCACCAATGACTGTGTCAACAATCAATAACTCTGTTAACCATCAATAACTCTGTTAACCATCAATAACTCTGTCAACCACCAATGACTGTGTTAACCATCAATAACTCTGTCAACCACCAATGACTGTGTCAACCATCAATAACTCTGTTAACCATCAATAACTCTGTTAACCATCAATAACTCTGTCAACCACCAATGACTGTGTTAACCATCAATAACTCTGTCAACCACCAATGACTGTGTCAACCATCAATGACTCTGTCAACCACCAATGACTGTGTCAACCATCAATAACTCTGTTAACCATCAATAACTCTGTCAACCACCAATGACTGTGTTAACCATCAATAACTCTGTCAACCACCAATGACTGTGTCAACCATCAATGACTCTGTCAACCACCAATGACTGTGTCAACCATCAATAACTCTGTTAACCATCAATAACTCTGTTAACCATCAATAACTCTGTCAACCACCAATGACTGTGTCAACCATCAATATCTCTGTTAACCATCAATAACTCTGTTAACCATCAATAACTCTGTCAACCACCAATGACTGTGTCAACCATCAATGACTCTGTCAACCACCAATGACTGTGTCAACCATCAATGACTCTGTCAACCACCAATGACTGTGTCAACCATCAATAACTCTGTTAACCATCAATAACTCTGTCAACCACCAATGACTGTGTCAACCATCAATGACTCTGTCAACCACCAATGACTGTGTCAACTACCAATAACTGTGTCAGCCATCAATGACTCTGTCACCCATCAATGACTGTGTCACCCATCAATAATGTGTCAACCATCAATGAATGTGTCACCCATCAATAACTGTGTCAACCATCAATGACTGTGTCAACCACCAATGACTGTGTCAACCACCAATGATTGTGTCACCCACCAATGACTGTGTCAACCATCAATAACTCTGTTAACCATCAATAACTCTGTCAACCACCAATGACTGTGTCACCCACCAAAGACTGTGTCAACCATCAATAACTCTGTTAACCATCAATAACTCTGTCAACCACCAATGACTGTGTCAACCATCAATGACTCTGTCAACCACCAATGACTGTGTCAACTACCAATAACTGTGTCAGCCATCAATGACTGTGTCACCCATCAATGACTGTGTCACCCATCAATAATGTGTCAACCATCAATGACTGTGTCACCCATCAATAACTCTGTCAACCACCAATGACTGTGTCAACAATCAATAACTCTGTTAACCTCAATAACTCTGTTAACCATCAATAACTCTGTCAACCACCAATGACTAAGTCAACCATCAATGACTCTGTCAACCACCAATGACTGTGTCAACCACCAATGACTGTGTCAACCATCAATGACTCTGCCAACCACCAATGACTGTGTCAACCATCAATGACTCTGTCAACCACCAATGACTGTGTCAACCACCAATGACTGTGTCAACCATCAATAACTCTGTTAACCATCAATAACTCTGTCAACCACCAATGACTATGTCAACCATCAAAAACTCTGTCAACCACCAATGACTGTGTCAACTATCAATGACTCTGTCAACCACCAATGACTGTGTCAACCATCAATGACTGTGTCAACCATCAATAACTCTGTTAACCATCAATAACTCTGTCAACCACCAATGACTGTGTCAACCATCAATGACTCTGTCAACCACCAATGACTGTGTCAACCATCAATAACTCTGTTAACCATCAATAACTCTGTCAACCACCAATGACTGTGTTAACCATCAATAACTCTGTCAACCACCAATGACTGTGTCAACCATCAATGACTCTGTCAACCACCAATGACTGTGTCAACCATCAATAACTCTGTTAACCATCAATAACTCTGTTAACCATCAATAACTCTGTCAACCACCAATGACTGTGTCAACCATCAATATCTCTGTTAACCATCAATAACTCTGTTAACCATCAATAACTCTGTCAACCACCAATGACTGTGTCAACCATCAATGACTCTGTCAACCACCAATGACTGTGTCAACCATCAATGACTCTGTCAACCACCAATGACTGTGTCAACCATCAATAACTCTGTTAACCATCAATAACTCTGTCAACCACCAATGACTGTGTCAACCATCAATGACTCTGTCAACCACCAATGACTGTGTCAACTACCAATAACTGTGTCAGCCATCAATGACTCTGTCACCCATCAATGACTGTGTCACCCATCAATGATGTGTCAACCATCAATGAATGTGTCACCCATCAATAACTGTGTCAACCATCAATGACTGTGTCAACCACCAATGACTGTGTCAACCACCAATGATTGTGTCACCCACCAATGACTGTGTCAACCATCAATAACTCTGTTAACCATCAATAACTCTGTCAACCACCAATGACTGTGTCACCCACCAAAGACTGTGTCAACCATCAATAACTCTGTTAACCATCAATAACTCTGTCAACCACCAATGACTGTGTCAACCATCAATGACTCTGTCAACCACCAATGACTGTGTCAACTACCAATAACTGTGTCAGCCATCAATGACTGTGTCACCCATCAATGACTGTGTCACCCATCAATAATGTGTCAACCATCAATGACTGTGTCACCCATCAATAACTCTGTCAACCACCAATGACTGTGTCAACAATCAATAACTCTGTTAACCTCAATAACTCTGTTAACCATCAATAACTCTGTCAACCACCAATGACTAAGTCAACCATCAATGACTCTGTCAACCACCAATGACTGTGTCAACCACCAATGACTGTGTCAACCATCAATGACTCTGCCAACCACCAATGACTGTGTCAACCATCAATGACTCTGTCAACCACCAATGACTGTGTCAACCACCAATGACTGTGTCAACCATCAATAACTCTGTTAACCATCAATAACTCTGTCAACCACCAATGACTGTGTCAACCATCAAAAACTCTGTCAACCACCAATGACTGTGTCAACCATCAATGACTCTGTCAACCACCAATGACTGTGTCAACCATCAATGACTGTGTCAACCATCAATAACTCTGTTAACCATCAATAACTCTGTCAACCACCAATGACTGTGTCAACCATCAATGACTCTGTCAACCACCAATGACTGTGTCAACCATCAATAACTCTGTTAACCATCAATAACTCTGTCAACCACCAATGACTGTGTTAACCATCAATAACTCTGTCAACCACCAATGACTGTGTCAACCATCAATGACTCTGTCAACCACCAATGACTGTGTCAACCATCAATAACTCTGTTAACCATCAATAACTCTGTTAACCATCAATAACTCTGTCAACCACCAATGACTGTGTCAACCATCAATATCTCTGTTAACCATCAATAACTCTGTTAACCATCAATAACTCTGTCAACCACCAATGACTGTGTCAACCATCAATGACTCTGTCAACCACCAATGACTGTGTCAACCATCAATGACTCTGTCAACCACCAATGACTGTGTCAACCATCAATAACTCTGTTAACCATCAATAACTCTGTCAACCACCAATGACTGTGTCAACCATCAATGACTCTGTCAACCACCAATGACTGTGTCAACTACCAATAACTGTGTCAGCCATCAATGACTCTGTCACCCATCAATGACTGTGTCACCCATCAATAATGTGTCAACCATCAATGACTGTGTCACCCATCAATAACTGTGTCAACCATCAATGACTGTGTCAACCACCAATGACTGTGTCAACCACCAATGATTGTGTCACCCACCAATGACTGTGTCAACCATCAATAACTCTGTTAACCATCAATAACTCTGTCAACCACCAATGACTGTGTCAACCACCAAAGACTGTGTCAACCATCAATAACTCTGTTAACCATCAATAACTCTGTCAACCACCAATGACTGTGTCAACCATCAATGACTCTGTCAACCACCAATGACTGTGTCAACTACCAATAACTGTGTCAGCCATCAATGACTGTGTCAACCCATCAATGACTGTGTCAACCCATCAATAATGTGTCAACCATCAATGACTGTGTCAACCATCAATAACTCTGTCAACCACCAATGACTGTGTCAACAATCAATAACTCTGTTAACCTCAATAACTCTGTTAACCATCAATAACTCTGTCAACCACCAATGACTAAGTCAACCATCAATGACTCTGTCAACCACCAATGACTGTGTCAACCACCAATGACTGTGTCAACCATCAATGACTCTGCCAACCACCAATGACTGTGTCAACCATCAATGACTCTGTCAACCACCAATGACTGTGTCAACCACCAATGACTGTGTCAACCATCAATAACTCTGTTAACCATCAATAACTCTGTCAACCACCAATGACTGTGTCAACCATCAAAAACTCTGTCAACCACCAATGACTGTGTCAACTATCAATGACTCTGTCAACCACCAATGACTGTGTCAACCATCAATGACTGTGTCAACCATCAATAACTCTGTTAACCATCAATAACTCTGTCAACCACCAATGACTATGTCAACCATCAAAAACTCTGTCAACCATCAATAACTCTGTTAACCATCAATAACACTGTCAACCACCAATGACTGTGTTAACCATCAATAACTCTGTCAACCACCAATGACTGTGTCAACCATCAATAACTCTGTTAACCATCAATAACTCTGTTAACCATCAATAACTCTGTCAACCACCAATGACTGTGTTAACCATCAATAACTCTGTCAACCACCAATGACTGTGTCAACCATCAATGACTCTGTCAACCACCAATGACTGTGTCAACCATCAATAACTCTGTTAACCATCAATAACTCTGTCAACCACCAATGACTGTGTTAACCATCAATAACTCTGTCAACCACCAATGACTGTGTCAACCATCAATGACTCTGTCAACCACCAATGACTGTGTCAACCATCAATAACTCTGTTAACCATCAATAACTCTGTTAACCATCAATAACTCTGTCAACCACCAATGACTGTGTCAACCATCAATATCTCTGTTAACCATCAATAACTCTGTTAACCATCAAACATCGTCGTGTCGT